>JBCNJP010002878.1:0-29475 GCA_039602395.1 Deinandra increscens subsp. villosa | reverse complement strand
TATATATATATATATTATGTCTAACACGATCGAGTTGACATTTTCGTATCGAAGTGTGGAGGTTACTCATTGTGTTGATTTTGAGCTTTGTTTCACAATATCGATCTTGTCAATGAAGGATTTCATGTAGCAAATTGTAGCGTACAACTATAGGCCTTCTCCACTTTCAAGACCACTAATTTCAACTCACCCATTAACACCATATATAATTTGTTACGCTCCCAAAATCCATCCGCGGAGTATCATCGTAAATGAGGACGTGACCGATCAGGATCTGAGTCGCCAGACACAAGGAACACTTTATATGCACGACAAACGTTTTAATAGTCCAAAGTTTTTAAACAAGTTTTTTAAAGTTCATGCGGAAGCGAATTAAAAACAAACCAAGCAAGGCGACAAATGAAAATAACAGTTTAACAAACCATGCATTCATGAATCAAAATATGATAATAATGTGTTCCTT
This sequence comes from Deinandra increscens subsp. villosa, assembly GCA_039602395.1. Classification (NCBI taxonomy): domain Eukaryota; kingdom Viridiplantae; phylum Streptophyta; class Magnoliopsida; order Asterales; family Asteraceae; genus Deinandra; species Deinandra increscens. The sequence continues at coordinate 29,012 of JBCNJP010002878.1, read as the reverse complement.
AGCTCTTCTAAGGACCTGCGAAGAAACATGTAAAAAGTGTCAATGCGGGGTTGGTCAGTTAGACAAGCTGATAAATAACATTCGTTTTAAAATAGTAAGATAACCAGTTATCCGCAACGAGGCATAACCAAAGCAGGAAACACACATCCTGAAAAGTTAATTAGCATTTTATATATTTGGGATAGCTAGTCCATGTTATTTGTAAACCCATAGGATTCGTGACCTCCATTCCTAACAGATTTAAGATTTTGTCTTTTGGCCATGCTATGATGCTGAGCATGACCCCAAATTAGGACAACATAATACGTGTTCCTCTCCCCTGAAGGCTAGCAGGGGCTAGAGCGACTTGCTCGGGCATGGTTTGTCAAGCCCAACAGATCTATTTCACATTTCCCCGTTATCAAACTGATACTAATAGCACACGTTATTAGGGGAAGGACTCCCTTGAATGTTTCTCATCTATGGTTTACAAAATAATATATAAAATAAAGTTCGCATTTCTCAAAAGAAATATTACCACGTGTCTTCTCCCCGAAAGCCTAATAAGTTAAAAAGTGGGGTCGTGAACTCACCTTGGGTGCAAAATAGTAATCCAAATAATCAACACCTGATAAAAGATGGTGAATCCCTCTTAGACTTTAACACATTGGTGATTAGTTTATGTTTTCTAATATTTATCCTAACACGTATATCACATATAACATGTTACATAGCAACAAATATTAACACGTCACAATTTATTACGACATCATCCCGCGTATACGATATAAGATCGACGGGGCAATCTTACAAAGTCTTGTCATTCCCAACGGGGTAGGAGATTTAGGACTTGTACACACGTATAACCGATAATTAATCTGACCAAAGGCACGTAAACATATAGCCAAGCATTTACAAGTTCATACGCATGCGTCATATTATTATTTATTTTTTTCGGCAAATATATATAGACATATATATATATATATAGACACATACACACACACACACACACACATATATATATATATATATATATATATATATATTTACGGTGTATAAGCTAAGTTCATGTCAAAACCATGTTGTTATTGCACGTTAAGCCACAAGAATTAACGTTTAGCATATTTCAAGCCATATTAAGCACCTTCTGTCATGCCCCAAAAAATCCACCCGTAGAGCATCACCGTGAACGAGGGTGTGACATATCAGGATCTGAGTCGCCAGACACAATGAACACTTTATATGCTTGACAAAACGTTTGAAAATCATTTTCAACTGTTAAAGTTCTAAAATGGTTTATCAGAGTTAACATAGTTTAAATCAAGTTTAGTTCTGCGGAAGTGACAATAAACAAAAATAAGTTCAACAATTTCACGCCCAACGCGTTAAGAAGTAATTAATGTTTAACAATGATGCAGTTAAAGAACCATACCAGATCCTAAACGTGTTCCTTAGCGTGCCTTCTAAGGACCTGAGAAGAAACATACTAAAAAGTGTCAACGCATGGTTGGTGAGTTCACAAGTAAAAAAGCAGATAAATAAAAACTTATCAAAATTTGTAAAGCGGATAAATAAAAATTTATCAAAATTTGGTAAATAACAGGTTTGCCTCAACGAGGCTTAACCGAAGCAGGGACACCACCCTGAAAAGTTGATTTATATACCCGTGGATAGCTAATCCATAAGATTATTATAACACCGTCAGGTTTGGGCCACCATTACTGACAGTTACTTATTCTTCTAGCCATACCGCTTACAAGTATGGCCAAGCTAGAGATAATATAATACCCGCCCTACGCCCAATGGTCGAGTAGGGCTTGTTAGTCCCAGTAGATCTACCTCATAATTTTCTGTTATCAAGTATTCATGGTTCACATTAGCAGAAGGACTTTCATAGAAAACAAAGTTTATCCATGGTTTATAAAGTTTAGTATATAACATTAAGTTTAAGTTTGTAAAACAAACGTCACCATATGTCTTCTCCCCCATAAGCGTAAACAGTTAAAAAGTGGGGTAGTGAACTCACCTTAGGGTGCAAATTTAGTAATCCGAATATCAACCGACGAAGAGAAATGAACCCCCTTAGACTTCACCTAAGACACGTATTAGTGTTAGTGTTGATTGTGTTGACCGTCAGTCCAGACAACGCACGGACACTAGACAAGTTGACTCGGATACACATGTGTGATCAATTTAGGTTTTCTAATATTTATCCTAACATTTATATCACATATAACATGTCATATGGCAACAAATATAAATACGTCACAGTTTATTAATTACGACATTATCACGTATATACGATATAAGCTCGACGTGGTGCTCTTACAAAGTCTTGTCATTCCCACCGAGATGGGAGACTTAGGACTTGTACATACGTATAACTCATTATTAATTTGACCAATAGCATGCAAACACATAACCAGGCAATTACACGATTATACACATGCATCACATAATTATTATTTTTCCGCTGAATATATATATTTTGCATACGAGCTAAGTTTGCATCAAAACCATATTGTTATAGCACGTTAAGTCACAGAAAACCACGTTTAGCATATTTCAAGTCATAGAAGGTATTTGTAACATCATACGTGCAGGTTACTATACCATACGTTCACGTTTTGTACGTTAAAAATAAATATTTATTTAAATATATTATTTTTCATGCATGTTTTCAATCAAACATCAACTTTGTCATTTGATATAGATCCAACAACATAAATCAAATCAGTTTGTCATAGATCGAACATGGATCAATTATCATAACCCTAGATAACATGCGTATACGTAAAAGTAGGATTTTTATCGAATATTTAACATAAAGTTTGCCACTTTGTCGCATATCCATCATAGATCTACTATCACCAAGCAATTAGGACATGAATCATGCATTAGAACCAAACCTTTATCAACCTTCATGCGTGCAAAACCCTAGATCTATCATGGATCATCATCATCATCACAAAAAACACATTTTTCTCATAAAAATTCAAACTCTATTTGTCTAACCTAGAGCTATCATCATATCGTCATCATGCAATGCTAGATCTACCATAAAGATGCAACCTTTATCATTTTAATCAAGACAAACACAAGATTTGAATACATTTGACATAGTAACGATCGGGAATGAAAAAGAGCTTGTTTCTTGCACACAAAAAAACTCACAAATCTTCAAGGTTTTGATCAGGAAATCGTTTGAGAAAGTAGGTGGGGGCCGATCAGAGGGTGTTTTAGAGCTGATGGGGGTGAAAAATGAGGCTAATGACGTTTAAATATCGTAAAATTAGGGTTTGAGCCACCTGACGTTGACGTGGACTGCATCACATGATCACCAGAACCCTTTGCGGTCAGCATGGCATCCAACCATGCTCCTCAGTTGACTTTTGTTGACCGGCTCCTGTTTTATCCGTTTTTCGTGTTTTTGGTCATGATATTCTACGTTTTCTCTAATTATTAATTTACCTTCATAATTACCACATTGAATCCCATAGAATCAAGTTTTCGCATGCCATGCATGTAACATATTACGATTGTACAACTGATTTCACGTAACAGTTTTGCATATAAGTCACAACACATATAGTTTTCAGTTAATCACCAATGTCTCGAGACTCCAACTTGTGTGTGATGTTTGTGAAGTGTTTTAAGGCTACTAGACTCTTATAATATCTTAATTGACACACTATGCCTATATACGTGATTCCTGTTTTATCGATTTTATACGTTTTTAAGGTTCAGGTCCCACCCGACAGGCCAGCGTGTCACATCATTCCCTCGCTAAAAAAATTTCATCCTAAAAATTAGGATCGCAACCACGTTGCTAAGGGTATGAGTTTCACAAGTTTAAAAGTTAAAACTTCATTGCAAATAGTATGAAATCAAGTTATAGTGTTTTACTCAACAATAAAATAACGTTTTACTCAACAGTAAAGATCCTAGTTTAATAGTTTAGCCAAAAGTAAAAGAGAACATTTTTTCAGATTCTCACTTCATCCCCATCTTTTAGGAAATTCCATCCCGAAATTTAAGAAGTACTCCCGGCTATCCGCAAGGAATGCTTTAACAAGTTCGGATATTTGCTAATCATTTGATCTTCGCGTTCCCAAGTGAACTCTGGTCCACGCTTCGAATTCCACCGAACTTTGACAATCGAAATCTTACTTTGCTTGAGCTGTTTGGTTTCTCGATCCATTATCTCTACTGGCTCCTCTATAAAACGTAGTTGCTCATTAATTTCCAACTTCTTGAGTGGAACTACGAGCGACTTGTCTGATAGACATTTCTTCAGATTAGATACATGGAATACGTTATGCACTGAACGCAGCTCCTTAGGAATACTCGATCTATATGCGACTGGACCAATACGGTCGATAATTTTGAACGGTACTACGTATCTCGGATTCAACTTTCCTCGTTACCCAAAAGAATAACTCCCTTCCAGGGCGAGTCTTTTTAGAAGGACACGATCTCCTTCCTGAAATTCCAAAGGCTTTGTATGCTTATCGGCATAACTCTTTTGTCTGTCATAAGATGCTGCCATACAATTCATTTGAACGATCTATTCCCTCATCTCGTGAATAAGCTCGGGACTAGTAAGCTGATTGTCACCCACCTCTGCCCAGCAGATTGGTGACCTACACTTGCGTCCATACAATGCTTTAAACGGCGCGACTCCAATACTTTAGTGATAGTGATAGCGTGATGGATGATAAACCCTTGATCTATGTCAAGGAATGAAAACTTAGCCCCAAAATCCGGTGCTAGAATCCTGGATAAAGCCTTGAACTATTTCAGGAACAAGAACCCTAACGCCAAAAGCAATCGTTAGAAAGAGCTTGGATAAACCTCCAAACGAAAAACGTTTTATTAAACTTCTTAAATAAGTACTAAAGGAAACACATTAAGACTTTAAATAGGAATAGAAACTTGCTAAAAATGAAAGATAACATAATTAAAATAAAAACCCTAAAAGGCCGGTTGAGTGGAGGTATCCCAAAACCGATTTAGGCCCGAGTCCAGGTCGTCCTCGAGCAGCCCGCCATCATTCTCCCCCTCGTTGAAAAAACTCATCCTCGAGTTTCATTGTTGGATCGGAACCCGCGGGATCAAACGGAACATTACGGGTTGTCTCAGACGACTTTAAGTGCATACCAAATTGAACCCCCATAAAATCAAGTATTCACATGCCATGTAACATATTACGATTGTATGATTGATTTCACGTAACAGTTTTACATATAAGTCACAACACATACAGTTTTCAATTAATCACCAATGTCTCGATATTCGAACTTGTATGTGATGTTTGTGAAGTGTTTTAAGGCTACTAGACTCTTATAATGCCTTATTTGACATACTATGCCCATATACGTGATTCCCAGTTTACCGGTTTTATCAGTTTTATCCATTTTTAAGGTTCGGGTCCCACGTGACGGGCTAGAATGTCACACCTTTAACTACATTCATGCAACATACAATGTCTTACGACGAGAACATGTATTTATTTAAATATATCATTTTTCATGCAAGTCATTTGTCAAGATTGCTATCTAAGTTCACAAATCAATCAACTTTATCATCGATCGAGCATGGATCTACCACCTTTGTTTAAGATCTAGCACGCATGAACCTAAAATTGAAATATTTTATCGACGTTTCACGTAAATTTTGCACATTTCACCATCCACAACCCTAGATCTAATCATTTCATGCATCCATAACATAGATCTAGCATAAAAATCAAACCTCTAATGTCACGCATGGGTGAAAACCCTAGATCTAACCATAGATTTTCAAGATCATCATAAAAATCATAACTTTATCTTAAAATTTCAATCTTTAACATGGTATTGACTAGATCTACACATGTAATGCTCATATCATCATCAAAGAATCTAGATCTAGCTTAAAGTTAAGAACTATATGACCTTTTAAGCAAAGCAAATCATTGAAAACAACATATTAGTGATAAAGGAATGTTCGAGAATGAAAAAAAAGCTTGGATCTTGATGTAAAGCACCAATCTTCAAGGTTTTTGGACCAAAGATGATTAGGGTCGAAATTTAAGGCTGGTGGGGCGTTTTGAGGAGGAGCACAAATGATTAAATGAGGCTAAGTTAGTTTAAATAGTGAGATATTTGGGTTTTTGCTCGTCAGAGGTGCTCGCGTGTCGCGAGGGGCTTGGGCCAGGGGTCTCACGTGTCTCCGCAGGTGTCCAGCCTCTTGTTAGATTTTTCTCGTTTTATGTGCACGTTTGTTCGTTTTTCGACTATTCAGCTACAATCTTGTATAGTTTCTTATGTTTATTAATATCTTATCATATTGCCACATTCGAGATAATTAAAACGGATATGAACATGTCATATATCGTAACACGTTAACACAATTAATTTCACGTGACACTTTCACACATAAGTCACACAGCACGTATCGGTTTATAGTTAATCACCAATGTTTCGAGACTCGAACTTGTGTGATGTTTGTGATGTGTTTCAAGGCTACTAGACTCTTCTAATACCTTAATTGACATACTATGTCTATATACATGATTCCTAGTTTGCCAGTTTTATCAGTTTTTGAGGTCCAGTTCCTATCCGACAGGCCAGAATGTCACATATTTGCGCCTAGATCCAATGATATATTTAACGTTGCTTTCACCATATTTAACTTTCAAGGTCACCAAGAAACTAGACCATCAACGACAAACAAAAAGAAAACCTTGTGTTTGATCAAGAAACTAGACCAGTTCAAGGGCAAATATAAACCATTAGGGATGGATCAACGACGACTTTTCAATGAACTTTACAAAGAATGACTATTGTAAATGTCATCAGACAAAATTTGGAGTCATTTACGAAAAAAAATATGGCTATGGGGAACCGTGTTTTTAGAAACGTGATAGTTTTGCACCTTGGACAGGCCGTCACAAACTGTTACTAGATAAATTAACACGAAACTATTAGCGGATAGGATTTGATTTGATTTGTATTTATATATTATCCTAAAATAGTTGGGTAGGGTTTTGCTATTTATTGTTTTGATTGTAATCAGTTGGAATCAATCGAAATACAGAATCCTTTATGGTAATCAGAGCCTAGGCTCCTCTTTTCCTTTTTTTTTTCATCATCGCCGCCGCCTTCATGGGGGACGAATCCGGCAAGCCTTCGGGCACCACCACCCCCTCCGACAAGCCCTCCCTTCACACAGCCTTCACCGTCTCTAACGTTAGCCAAAAAATCCGGCAGTTGGACGGGAAGAAAACCACTTACTCGGAATGGGTTAAGCTTTTTCGCAATCACCTAAAAATTCACAAAGTAACCCATCATATCGACGGAACTAAGCCGCCGGACGAAGAAGATCCCACGTACCAAGCATGGGTCGAACTGGACGCTCTTGTCCTGCAATGGATCTATGGAACAGTTAGTGATACTATCCTTCGGCGGATTCTTGATGATGACACCACCGCCAGAAAGGCTTGGCTGCAAATCGGTGAGGTTTTCAATAATAATAAAAACACTAGGGTTGCAACCCTAGAACAAGATTTCACTAATACTACTCTCACTGCATCTTCTTCGTTTGATGATTATTGTGACAAGTTGAAAGATCTCGCAAATCAATTGCGAGATGTTGGTCAACCCGTATCCGATAGTAGGCTTGTCATTCAAATGGTCAGGGGTCTTCCGGTCGAATACGATACTATTGGCGCAATCATTAATCACCGATGCCCCCCTTGGGATGAAGCACATGGCATGGTGGAAGCTGAGCAACAACGTCAAGCTGCACGCTCCAAACAGAACCGTGAATCCGTCTTGGTTCACCCTAGTACCTCAGTGGCTTCGGACACTCGCACCTCTAACCCCGCTGGCACCAACGAACCGCCTCGTTCCCCGTATCCGAATGGATACCGTGGTCGCAATTATGACCCGGCAAAAGCAGCTCGGGGTCGGGGTCGGTTCACTCAAAACTCCGGCCGGTTCGGAGGTCGCGGGTCCAACAGCAGCGGCGGCTGGGGTCAGCCGCAATACAATCGAGGTGGCCAGGTCCAGTATGCACCGGCCCAATCACTGTGGGCTCCGCCACCGAGTCCCTATCCTTCTCAGCCGTTCCAGGCCCAACCAGCCCAGGCCCATTACATTGGTGTCCAGCAGCCCTCTCTCGGCCCAGGTACTATGGCTGTCCCATCGGGTTATGTCTTGGTTCCGCAACAGCCCGCTCTCAATCCTTTAAACTCGGCGGACATTGGACAAGCTATGACGACCGTCCATCGTAACTACAATGATCAACAGCAGTGGGTCATGGATACTGGTGCCTCATCCCATATCACATCCGATCCATGTAAAATACAAATTCCTAGTTTATTACCTGCTAACCCTATATTTGTCGGAAATGGTCAGTTGTTACCAATTAGCGGATCCGGAAATGGCTTTTATCAAACCCACAATAAAACGTATCATCTTAAAAACATTGTCCATTCACCTACGGTTATAAAGGATTTAATTTCCGTCCGCAAATTCACCATAGATAATCAAGTCTCTATTGAATTTGACCCTTTTGGTTTTTCTTTGAAGGACCTCAAGGATGGACACCTGCTTTCCCGACACAATAGTACCGGTGACCTCTATCCCTTCACATCAACAGCCGCCACCTTCCTTTCTACTGCCTCATCAGCACCATGGCATGATCGTCTCGGGCACCCCGGCGCGAACGTGTTGAACTCTATCAGTCGTTTTGCTTCTTTGAAATTTAATAAAAATGTTGATTCTTCCATGTGTAATTCATGTCAAGTTTCAAACAGCAAACGTTTACCATTTACTGATTCTGTTTCTAGTACTTTACAAGCTTTTGATTTATTACATTGTGATTTATGGACCTCCCCGGTTCACAGTAATTCTGGCTATAAGTATTACATGGTGCTTATTGACAATTTTACAAATTTTGTTTGGGTATACCCTTTAAAATATAAATCCGAAACTTTCACTCAATTCACCAAATTCCACAAGTATGTTCAAACCCAATTCAATACCAATATAAAAACTTTCCAATGCGACCTTGGGGGGGGGGGGGGGGGGGAATTTGATAACAATAACTTTAAAAATTTTTCCAATCAACACGGGCTTGTGTTCAGATTTTCGTGCCCTCAAACGTCCCAACAAAATGGGAGATCTGAACGTATGATTAGAAGACTCAATGATATAATCCGTGCTCTTCTAATACATGCCCGTCTTCCATCCACATTCTGGGTGGAGGCCCTCCACACCGCTGCATACCTGCACAATATCTTACCCTCCAAGAAACTCCAATTTCTCACACCTGTCTTTGCCTTATATCGCAGGCATCCGACATACGATCATCTTCGTGTGTTCGGATGCGCCTGCTACCCAAACATGTCGTCCACCCAACCTGATAAGCTTTCTCCTCGATCGACTCGGTGTGTATTTCTCGGGTATCCTACAGACTTCCGTGGATATAGGTGCTTGGACCCGCAAACCGGTCGGGTACATATCTCTCGTCATGTCACTTTTGATGAGAACACTTTTCGGTTTAATACACCTCGGGATAAGTCCACATATACATTTCTCGATGAGGACGAAACCCCATTCACCAATGTCCAATTCCCAAGCTCGCCGTCCCCAGCCCAACAACCACCCGCCGAGCCCATTCATTCCCCCATGCCGAGCCCAATACCCTCTCCCATACCAAGCCCACCCGGTAGCCTCCACTGACTCACCCACGTCGTCTCACACGGCGTCACCCCAAGCTCAACCCACCAACACTCACGCAATGCAAACTCGTAGGAAAGTTGGCATCACCAAACCAAATCCCAAGTATCTTTTTGCGGCTGCCTCCAACATCTCACCCGTCCCCACCGCCCCGTTAAAGGCCATTTCCGATCCACATTGGCTTCAAGCCATGAAAGATGAGTATAGTGCTTTGCAGAATAATAAAACTTGGGATCTTGTTCCCCGTCCGACTGATCATCCGGTGATTCGTTCTATTTGGCTCTTTCGGCATAAGTTCAAAGCAGATGGGTCCTTAGATAGATACAAAGCTCGTCTTGTCTGCAATGGTAAGTCTCAGACTGTTGGCGTTGATTGTCTGGAAACCTTCAGCCTGGTTGTCAAACCCGCAACCATACGGACTGTTCTTTCGCTTGCGGTTTCTCGCAATTGGCCGGTTCACCAAATGGACGTTAAAAATGCATTCTTGCATGGTAATCTTGAAGAAACTGTGTACATGCAGCAGCCGGTCGGTTTTGTTGATCAATCCTTTCCTGATTACGTCTGCAGGCTTCGGAAATCATTGTACGGTTTGAAACAGGCACCGAGGGCATGGTTCTCCAGGTTCTCCACTTTTATTACTTCCATCGGGTTTCGTAACAGTCTTTCGGACACATCTTTGTTTATTTTTCGTCAGGGGGAACAGATGGCTTATCTTCTGCTGTATGTTGATGACATCGTGCTCACTGCTAGCCACCCTAATTTGTTGCAACAGGTAATAACGAGGCTCAGTCAGGAGTTCGCCATGACCGATATGGGTCCGCTTCATCATTTTTTGGGGATCACTGTGACAAGGGAACCGAATTCGCTCTTTCTTGGGCAAGCTCAATATGCTCATGATATACTCCACCGGGCGAACATGACGAATTGTAAGCCTTGTAACACACCGGTTGACACTAGCCCAAAACTTAGTGCCACGGGCGGGGCACTTCTATCAGATGGATCTTTATATCGCAGCCTGGCAGGGGCGCTGCAATACCTCACTATTACTCGTCCGGATTTGTCCTATGCAGTTCAACAAATCTGTCTGTTTATGCATGCTCCACGCGAATCCCATATGGTCTTTCTGAAACGAGTTCTTCGATATTTGCATGGGACGCTCGAACTTGGCCTTCGTCTTACGGCATCTCCAAAATTTTCTCTTGTTGCTTATTCAGATGCTGATTGGGGTGGTTGTCCGGATACTCGTCGTTCTACATCGGGGTATTGCATCTTTATGGGCGACAACTTAATTTTTTGGTCTTCTAAGAGACAACCGACCATCTCCCGGTCGAGTGCTGAAGCTGAATACCGGGGGGTGGCAAATGCTGTAGCCGAAGCAACATGGCTTCGCAATCTTTTATTCGAACTTCAGGTTCCGGTCTCCAAAGCTACCATCGTCTACTGTGATAATGTTTCCGCTGTTTACCTCTCTGGTAATCCCGTGCAACATCAACGCACAAAGCACGTGGAAATGGACATTCATTTTGTCCGTGAAAAGGTTCAACTTGGTCACATTAGAGTTCTTCACATTCCTTCTCCGTATCAGTATGCTGATATCTTCACCAAGGGGCTGCCACGATACTTATTTGACTCTTTTCGATCCAGCTTGAACGTCTTCGCTTCTCCGAGTTCCAGCTGAGGGGGAATATTAGCGGATAGGATTTGATTTGATTTGTATTTATATATTATCCTAAACTAGTTGGTTAGGGTTTTGCTATTTATTGTTTTGATTGTAATCAGTTGGAATCAATCGAAATACAGAATCCTTTAGAAACAATGATTCGCAGCCCATGTAGTTGATGTGAGGTAACTTTGTGACAGTTTTAAGAAGAAAGAGTTTTATTTTTTTAAATACAAAAAAGTAAAAATGTTTTTAATGGTTTCAAATAACAAATTCATCGTTACTTTTCAGACACTTATTCGTCGGAAACTTTTCGCCGATAAAACCCTACTTTTTTTTTTCCTAATTCTTTTCAGTGTTTTATAAAGTGTGAAAAATGTGAGATGGAGGAAGATTGCCCCTAATTATAGGAGACGTGGGAGAAAATTTTATAGTCCACTAACCTTTCCCGATTTCATATCTTTACACGTTGGTAAAACTTAAACTTTAGAAGTCAGTGACGTTTGAAAATGACATATTTGTCCCCCTTTGTTCGTATAATTTTCTTGACCCACGATTATTCTTAATCATGCATGCATCCATTGACTAGTTGACTTTGTGATGTTTTAACTATTTTTAAGTATTAGATTTCATTTAATTACTAATATTTCATTACTTTGGTTTGTTTCGTTGGTGTTTTTCCCCATCTTTGATGTAATTTTAAGTAATTTTAACTGTTTTTAAAGGAAATATTATACTGATAATGTTGTGTACTCCCGATGTAATTTTAAGTAATTTTAACTGTTTTTAAAGGAAATATTATACTGACTGTTATTATTTTTCTCTTAGAAAAATTCATTGTGTTATTGTTTGAAAATATTCTTCTATCATGCATGTATCCATTGACTAGTTGACTTTGTGATATTTTTAAATACTTTTAAGTATTATATTTCATTTAGTTACTAATATTCCATTACTTTGGTATGTTTCGTTGATGTTTTTCCCCATCTTGTTAACCAATATTAAATTAGAAACAAGGTTTTTAATAACCGAAGGATTAAACAAGACGGTGCGAAGATGAAGTGGTTTAGTGGGTGTGTGAATGGTAGAGGAGCCGGATCCATGAATTGGAAGTTGGTTGCCATTACCTACAAATATTGACGCTATAGGAGAATACGTAGAAAACTTAGTAAGTTTACCTGAATCGTTTGTGATATGAGATGACGCTCCTGTATCCATAAACCACTGCTCGCCACCTTCATCCTGATCGAGAGATACATTCTGCAACGAGTTAGCCAACTGAGTCGGTTCGAGGGGGTCACATTCCGCTAAATCGGCTTGGGGTGCGGATGGGCCTGCTTTGTTACTGCTCGGTCGTGACATCTGATTGGGTCCAGGAGGGTACTGCCATGGGTAAGCCCAGCCTCCTTGGGCTGGATATGGACATGGAGGAGGTGTCCAATAGGGACAAGGAGCCCACATCGGCATTGACTGGGCCTGAGGAGGGGGCTGCCAATTACGCTGCATGGGTTGGGTATTAGGCCGGCTAGAGTTCCCTGCCCGATAACCTTGGCGTTGTGATGAATCACGCCGGTTGCCAGATCGCGGGTTACGGGGCTGTCACTGATTACGTGAACCAGACCCGGATTGAGGAGGCGGGTCAGAAGTGGCGGCAGCAACCACCGGAGCCGACGGTTGTTTCTCGTGGGCGTTTTGACGGAGAAGTTCGTGTTGGAGCATGTTACACGCCGTTTCCCACGAAGGGATTGTTTGATTGATATAGGCCGCCACACTGTCGTACTCGGTAGGAAGACCACGAACCAGTTGAAGAACGCGGCGTTGATTGGACACCGACGAATCCACGTCACTCAACTGATCCACGATTTCCTTCAATCGCTGGCAATACGCATCGAGGGAGGGCAAGTCCTGAAGCTTCAAATTGGAAAACTCCTATTCGAGGGCGGCGACACGACCACCCTTGTTGTTCAAGAAGAGATCTTGAACGCGCTTCCAAGCCGCAAGCGCTGTTGATTTATCGGTTAGGACACAGACAAGGAGGGCGTCCGATAAAGTCCCGTAAATCCATTGAAGGACTAAAGCGTCCAGTTTCTTCCATTCAGAACCGTCTTCACTGGCCTCTGCAGGGGGGTCTGAGCCATCGATGTGCTGAAGAACATCATGGCTAGCGGCATGTAGTTTGAACAAATGAACCCATGTTGAGTAGGTTACCTTGACACCATCAAGAACACGCACATGGTTGACGACAGTGGCGGACCTACATAGAGTGGGAGGGGGTCAAGCGATCCCTATCGGTTTTGTACTACTAGCGGAAAGTTATTAAACGAAAATCCTAATGAACCCCATAAATAAATATAATTGACCCCCATCCTGTTAATAAAATACAGTATGGAACAATAGTAGCGCTTCGATTTTTATACTGAGCTATCCCAGGTTCGAGGTGTCACACCCCAACCGACGGCGGAATTTACGTCGGGGCGTGATGATTGTCCAAATGCTCATGACACTGCTTCCGGAGGTACGTACGAGCTTTCATGCAAGAGATGATCTTCAAACTACGTTCAGGTTTCTCTCCTTGGATTAGTAAGGTTTCGCCCGAAGGTAAAGGAATACGAATCAACTTTTCAGCGCATCGAACTTCAGCTTGATGTTTGGACAACCAATCCATCCCTACTACTAGATCGAAGCTTCCAAGTTTAATAGGGATTAGATCGATATTGATGGAATGTTGATCGAAAGTCAGAACGCAATCACGTATAATCGTATTAGCCTTGATTGGTTCACCGTTAGCCAGTTCAATAACGTAGGTTGAGTCCATGATCGTTGGCTTAAGACTAAGTAAAGGTGCAAAGTCTAGAGATACAAAACTCTGGTCCGCTCCAGTATCAAATAAAATGGATGCAAAATGATCGTTGAGAAGAAACGTACCCGTGATGACATTTGGATCTTGGCGAGCTTCAGATGCTCCGAGCACAAAAGCTCTACCACGAGCAGCTTGATTGTTGTTAGCCAAGTTGGGACATTGTCTCTTTATGTGATCAGGACTTCCACACTGGTAACATGTACGATTAGGATTGTTGTTCTGAACGGGTATAGCAGCCAGGGTCTGGTTGGTTCCTGCTGGAGAAACCCTACACCTAATAGCCCAATGACCAAACCTTCCACACTTGGTGCACTTCCGACATTGCGTGCCAGTGGGATGATGAAAATTGCAAGTAGTGCACAGAGGATGAGGACCCGTATAGACAGGCCTAGTGTTGGGTTGGGCCACAACATTCACAGGGACAGCAGGTGTAACTAGTGCATAGCTTTGCGTATCCCTTTTCCTCTTATTGGACTTGTTGTTGCTTGAGCTTGAACCACGATTATCATTACCTTTGCCAGATTCCTTTTTCAATACCCCAGTCTTGACCATTTCGGCGGTCAAGGTTCCTGCCAACTTGATGGCAGCTGACAAAGAGGTAGGGCTCACTGACATCATAACTATACGCATAGCCTCAGGGAGGGCATCGATGTAGCAGTCGATCGCATTTTGTTCAGGGGTCACCAAGTGAGGGACAAACAGAGAGAGCTCTTGGAATCGAGATGTAAAACCGAGATGATCAGCTCCTTTCATAGTGAGAGCCCTGAATTCGGCCTCTAGTTTCCTCATTTCTGACCTTGGACAATACTCCTCAGTCAACAGAGCCTTGAACTCATTCCAAGTCAAAGCATGAAGAACTTCACGAGTCTTGGCTCTTATTTGGGTGTTCCACCAAGTTAGGGCTCCCTTCTTGAAAGTGCTTGAGGCATACTTGACCCACTGAGCTTCTGGGCAGTTGCATAGGTTCAGTGTGGCTTCTGTTTTCTCGAACCACTGAAGGAAACCTGTTGCTCCTTCGTTTCCAGCGAATTCGGTGGGTTTAGAGGCAACGAATAGCTTGAAGGAGCTTTCGACTCCCCCAGGGTTGGAACCATCTCCTTCGGTGTTAGTTTGTACCACGGCTCGAGTTTGAACGGTTTCGTTGAGCTGATTGACCATAGTGGGAATGATGTTAGCCACTTGCTGAGTGATGATAGTAGCTAATTCGGTGGGATCCATCTTCAGGAAACAAAAGATTTGAGTTAGATATGGAAATCATAAGATAAATAAATAATAGAATGACATTATTAATGTGTAAACATTAAAATAACGTCGTTGACTAATCAGAACTCGGAGTTCGTTTCATGATTTTACTTGAACTGCGTGTTTTAGCCTATAAGCGTCATCTCCCCGAAAGATCTCCCAGGTAAGAGAGGTGAGTCACTAGGACTAGTTAAATACCAGGTCTTGCCTTAGCCAGAACCTTCCGAAGAGATAACCACTCTTCCAGATTACACGTAGCCCCGGAAACCATTACGCAAACTCGTTGTCCCGAAGAGAGTGTTCAAAGATGAGAACATGAATCCTCAAGATGGAACTCTAATGCATGTCCAAAAATATGTCGACGAGTATGAATTGCCCATGCCATGATAAAAGTTGACGAGAAAGAGGTTTAGACGAGAGAATCCAAATACCTAGGTCAGGAGTAGGGTTTGTTATTCTTGGCCCCTAAGGTTATAGTCTAGATTATTGTTTTCTAATAACCTAATTCCCTATAACCAAGGCTCTGATACCAATTCTGTAACACCCCGACCGATGGCGGAAACATCGAGGTGTCACGAAAAGAGTATAGAAGCACATGGATAAAAGGAAAAACCATATTTTATTATTAATTCAAATCTTAGGACGTCTATTACAAGGCATAAGAATTTAAAAGTCATAAGATTCGCTAACTAGATCTCCGAACTTCTAGTCTCAATCAGGCTTGATTCTCATTTCCTGAAAAACATGCAAAAGGTCAACTACATATATAGTTGGTGAGTCATAGGTTTGTTAACGAAGCAGTAATAATAACCGATTGATAAACGTTTGCAAAGTCATACATGTTAAACTAAATATGCAAGTATTACCTAAATTAATCACATATTCGTCACCCAGTACATAAATGATGTTCAATTCCTCAAAGGAATCTCTACGATTATGATGTTCAGTTCCTCAAAGGAACCTCTACGATTATGATGTTCAGTTCCTCAAAGGAACCTCTACGATTATGATGCTCATGAGACTTACATGCACAGGTCCCTAGAATACGATATAACATAGATAAACACAAGCAATTTATTTAACAGTACTTGACTTTGCTTAATAAGAATAAATGATTTCAAGAATAGAGTTTCACAATGATTTCAATGATAACCATGAATAAGTATTTTGTTTGAAAACCAAATGATGATATGAACGTTTGTGCATGTTTTCCATCCCAAAAGATTTAAAGTAAAAATGGGGACTATGAACTCACCTTAAGTAGTTGGTTGGTTACTAGCTTGACGTATCAAGAATGATTTCAAGTTCGAGGGATTCCTAAACGAAATATGAAATCTGTTAACCTAAAGTTACGGTGACGAAGAATAGGATTTCCAGATATCTAGGGTTTCGTTGGGATTGTGGACTTGGGGAAGATGACTTTATTTTCTTGATTTAGGTCTTTGGTGTATAAATCGTTTGAAGATAATTATTAAATAACCATATCAATAATTTGGCTAATAAATATTTGACTAAATAAATAAATTGAAAAAAAAAGATTATAGTTAATAAGTATTTATTTGTGCTTATGAGCATTATGTGGTGACTAAATAAATGAAATAATTTAATGAATTAATAATTTAATAAATTAATAACTAGATAATCAAATAAATAAATACTTAATTAAATAACTGACAAAACAAATGATAAATAATTAAATAAATATTAAGTAAATGAGTGAACGACCACTTAAATGATCAATTAATAATAATAATATTAATATTAATAATAATGATAGAAATGTAACCGAATAAATGATTGACAAAATAGTTATGTTGTTAACTAAATGATTATGTGAGCATTAACTAAATAATAGAGTATTAAACAATAAGTTATGGCATAAAGGAATAACTAAATAAATGGATGTTTTTATAAAAAAAACATTAGGTTTTATTAAACGTTCTAAAAAGTTTGTAAAGTTTTTGAGCATGTAAAAACATAAAAATGATGGTTTATACATTTTATGGGGTTTAGAAACATTTTATAAATTTATTTTTAATTTTTCTGGAAAATTTACTTTATTTTTAAATGGTTTTATGCTTCAAAATAGGAAAAAGAAAAAAAAAACGGGTGAAAAGGGGGGGTTGGCTGGGTCGAACCCGCGACCTCTACCTTAGGATGCGGAGTAGTTACCACCGGGCTACCGGCCTCGCTGGTAACAAACCACGAAAAAAAATATTTAACTAATACAAACAGTTCATCATCTTCTTCCCCAATTCCTCAACCGAAACCCTAGATTTCTAACCTCAAAATTGAAGGTCTAAACGCGTTTGGACGTCAAAATTAACATGGGGCTTTTACTCATTGATGAATTCCGAAACTAATGGCGTAATACTTACCTCGAAAAGATGCCGGAAAGACGAAAACGGAGGGTCGCCGGAGTTCGGCGGCGGCGGCGGCGAACCAGGCACGAGCAGGGACGATTTCGTGGGGTTTTTGATGTGTAATGATGCGCAAATGATCAAGGAAAGACGGGGAACTATTTATAGGACCGAATACGCAATGAAGGTGATTTAATTTGGACTTAAATGTCCGAATTGATTCTCGGTTCTTGGTGATTAAAACTCAATCAATTGCCGGTTTCGAGTCGTTAATGATCATTAGATGAACGTTAGGAACGTTTATGGATTAAGGACGACGAAAAATGAGTGTTTTAAGTGGTAAATGGTGTTCTCCGGCGAGGGCGGCGGCTGCCGGCGGCGACCCTGCCGGAAAAACGCGAACAGTGACTAAAATTTTTTTTTTTTTTTTTTATTTTAAATATTTATATATTATATATATATATATATATATATATATATATATTACATGTATTGTTACTAAAAGAGAAAAGAAAAACATCCTTTTATTTATATGTTTTAAAGTAAATATGTAAATCGAGTTTTATTTGTATAGACTCACATTCGTAAAATGATTCTTTTTTTAATTATTGTTTACATAACTTTTAGTAAAAACGAAAGATCATCGAGGTTTTGTTTGAATGACATAAATGTGTCGATATTTATAAAAATAACAAGTTTTATTAAACTTAAAAGTTTTATGATTATAAAATCTCAAAAATTCAAAATGAGTAAATGATTCAATTAATTAAAATTGCTACTTAATTCAAATAATATTATAATTGAATCTAGACAATATAATAAATATGTTTCAAACAAGTAATTATTTAACTTAAATGGCTAATTAATTCAAAAATTGAAAGTTAAATTTAAATGAATAATATATAATACATGAATAACAAAATTTAAATTTAAACTCAAGACTTTTATTAATATTAAAATTTCACGATTGTTACAGTCTCCCCTACTTGAAGAAATTTCGTCCCGAAATTTACGCAGTGGAAACTGAAACGTCTGGAAAGAGGTGCGGATACTTGAGTTTCATCTGATCTTCGCGTTCCCAAGTAAATTCAGGACCACGCTTCGAATTCCAACGAACCTTAACAATAGGAATCTGAGTACGCTTGAGTTTCTTGATCTCACGATCCATGATTTCAATAGGTTGCTCAACAAAGTTTAAACGTTCATCCACATGAATTTCCTCTAATGGAACGTGGAAGCTTTCATCGGCAAGGCATTTTTTGAGATTTGACACATGGAAAGTATCATGCACGCTGCTGAGTTCTTGAGGTAGCTCGAGTTTGTAAGCGACAGGACCAATTCTTTCGAGAAATTTTGAAAGGTCCAACATAACGAGGTTCAAGTTTTCCCCTTTTCCCGAAGCGGACTATGCCTTTCCAGGGGGAAACTTTCAGAAGTACAGAATCACCGAGTTGAAATTCCAAAGGCTTTCGTCGTTTATCGGCATAACTCTTTTGCCGACTTCTTGCAGCTTTTAGTCTTTCGCGAATTAATGAGATTTTCTCAGTGGTTTCCAGAATCAGATCAGGACCAGTGATTTGAGCTTCACCAACTTCGGCCCAACAAACGGGTGAACGACATTTACGACCGTACAATGCTTCAAAGGGTGCCATTTTAATGCTGGCATGGTAGCTGTTATTGTAGGAGAACTCGATGAGAGGAAGATGCGAATCCCAACTACCACCAAAATCTAGGACACAAGCCCTGAGCATGTCTTCCAGGGTTTGTATGGTCCTTTCGCTTTGGCCATCAGTTTGTGGATGATAGGCTGTGCTAAGGTTCACACGTGTCCCTAAATACTTTTGCAGTGATTTCCAGAACTTTGAGGTAAAACGACTGTCACGATCGGAGATGATGGATAGAGGAACACCATGGCGACACACAATTTCATCAATATAAAGCTTGGATAGACGATCCATTTTATAATCCTCACGAATCGGAAGGAAATGTGCTGACTTGGTCAAACGATCGACGATGACCCAAATGCTGTCGAAGCCTTTTGGTGTTCGTGGGAGTTTAGTGATGAAATCCATGGTGACTTCTTCCCACTTCCATACTGGAATCTCGGGTTGCTGAAGCAATCCTGAGGGTCGTTGGTGTTCAGCCTTAACCCTTGAGCATGTTAAGCACTTTCCAACGTATAGAGCAATGTCTTTCTTCATTCCAGGCCACCAATAAAGGATTCTAAGGTCCTTGTACATTTTGTCAGCACCAGGATGGATAGAGTAACGAGTCTTGTGAGCTTCGTCTAAGATGAAATCACGAAGACCATCACGATCGGGGATCCAAATACGATCCAAGAAATAGAGGAGTTCATCGGGTTTAGTTTCCAACTGGGATTCCACACCACAAGATAACTCATTATGCAGGTCATTCTGAGCCACAGATTTATGTTGAGCTTGGAGGATTCGAGTTTGGAGATCAGATTGAATTCTGATGCTATGCAATCGAACATACCCTTTTCGACTAAGAGCGTCAGCTACGACATTCGCTTTCCCAGGGTGGTAACGAATCTCGCAGTCATAATCGCTGAGCAATTCCACCCAACGCCGTTGTCTCATATTTAGCATCTTTTGATTGAGGATATGCTGAAGGCTTTTGTGATCGGTGAAGATCACGCATTGAGTACCATAAAGGTAATGTCTCCAAAGTTTTAGGGAAAATATCACAGCACCCAATTCAAGGTCATGGGTAGTGTAATTCTTCTCGTGAACCTTGAGTTGCCTTGACCCATAGGCTATGACCTTACCTCGTTGCATCAGTACGCAACCGAGACCTTGGTTGGAGGCGTCACAATAGACTACGAAATCATCGTTTCCATCAGGCAGCGTCAAGATAGGTGCATTGCAAAGCATTTGCTTTAGGATCTGAAAAGCCTCTTCTTGCTCTGGACCCCACACAAAAGGTTTATCCTTATGAGTTAGTGTGGTAAGGGGTAGAGCAATCTTTGAGAAGTTTTCGATGAAACGACGATAATATCCAGCTAGGCCGAGGAACGAGCGAATTTCAGTAGGGGTCTTTGGAGTCTCCCAATTTTTGACAGTCTCAACTTTTGCAGGATCAACGTGTATACCTTTCTCATTAATTATGTGGCCTAAAAACTGAACTTCTTTTAACCAAAACTCACACTTTGAGAATTTGGCGTAAAGTTGTTCCTTCTTTAGGAGCTCCAAGATTAACCGAAGGTGTTGTTCGTGATCCGCTTTGGTGCGAGAATAAATCAAGATATCGTCGATGAATACGATTACGAATTTATCCAAATACGGTTTACACACTCGGTTCATTAGATCCATAAATACCGCAGGGGCATTGGTCAATCCAAAGGGCATGACCATGAACTCGTAGTGACCGTATCTCGTACGAAAGGCTGTTTTAGGAATATCCTCCTCGAGGACCCGCAACTGATGATAGCCAGAACGCAGATCGATCTTTGAAAAGCAGGTGGCTCCTTGCAGTTGGTCAAAGAGATCGTCAATCCTCGGTAATGGGTACCGATTCTTGATGGTGAGTTTATTGAGTTCTCGATAGTCAATGCACATACGGAAGGATCCGTCTTTCTTCTTGACAAACAAGACAGGAGCTCCCCAGGGTGAGAAGCTGGGTCGAATGAATCCTTTGTCCGAAAGTTCTTGAAGTTGCTTCGAAAGCTCTTGCATTTCAGATGGAGCCAAACGATAGGGAGATTTAGCAACGGGTGTTGCACCAGGAATGAGATCAATACGAAACTCGACTTGACGATTAGGAGGAAGGCCAGGAAGATCATCAGGAAAAACTTCAGGAAAGTCCCGAATAACAGGAATGTCTTCCATTTTCTTGGGCTGAGATTTTGTTTTCACTATGTGAGCCAAAAACGCGAAACACTGCTTCCGGAGGTACGTACGAGCTTTCATGCAAGAGATGATCTTCAAACTACGTTCAGGTTTCTCTCCTTGGATTAGTAAGGTTTCGCCCGAAGGTAAAGGAATACGAATCAACTTTTCAGCGCATCGAACTTCAGCTTGATGTTTGGACAACCAATCCATCCCTACTACTAGATCGAAGCTTCCAAGTTTAATAGGGATTAGATCGATATTGATGGAATGTTGATCGAAAGTCAGAACGCAATCACGTATAATCGTATTAGCCTTGATTGGTTCACCGTTAGCCAGTTCAATAACTTAGGTTGAGTCCATGATCGTTGGCTTAAGACTAAGTAAAGGTGCAAAGTCTAGAGATACAAAACTCTGGTCCGCTCCAGTATCAAATAAAATGGATGCAAAATGATCGTTGAGAAGAAACGTACCCGTGATGACATTTGGATCTTGGCGAGCTTCAGATGCTCCGAGCACAAAAGCTCTACCACGAGCAGCTTGATTGTTGTTAGCCAAGTTGGGACATTGTCTCTTTATGTGATCAGGACTTCCACACTGGTAACATGTACGATTAGGATTGTTGTTCTGAACGGGTATAGCAGCCAGGGTCTGGTTGGTTCCTGCTGGAGAAACCCTACACCTAATAGCCCAATGACCAAACCTTCCACACTTGGTGCACTTCCGACATTGCGTGCCAGTGGGATGATGAAAATTGCAAGTAGTGCACAGAGGATGAGGACCCGTATAGACAGGCCTAGTGTTGGGTTGGGCCACAACATTCACAGGGACAGCAGGTGTAACTAGTGCATAGCTTTGCGTATCCCTTTTCCTCTTATTGGACTTGTTGTTGCTTGAGCTTGAACCACGATTATCATTACCTTTGCCAGATTCCTTTTTCAATACCCCAGTCTTGACCATTTCGGCGGTCAAGGTTCCTGCCAACTTGATGGCAGCTGACAAAGAGGTAGGGCTCACTGACATCATAACTATACGCATAGCCTCAGGGAGGGCATCGATGTAGCAGTCGATCGCATTTTGTTCAGGGGTCACCAAGTGAGGGACAAACAGAGAGAGCTCTTGGAATCGAGATGTAAAACCGAGATGATCAGCTCCTTTCATAGTGAGAGCCCTGAATTCGGCCTCTAGTTTCCTCATTTCTGACCTTGGACAATACTCCTCAGTCAACAGAGCCTTGAACTCATTCCAAGTCAAAGCATGAAGAACTTCACGAGTCTTGGCTCTTATTTGGGTGTTCCACCAAGTTAGGGCTCCCTTCTTGAAAGTGCTTGAGGCATACTTGACCCACTGAGCTTCTGGGCAGTTGCATAGGTTCAGTGTGGCTTCTGTTTTCTCGAACCACTGAAGGAAACCTGTTGCTCCTTCGTTTCCAGCGAATTCGGTGGGTTTAGAGGCAACGAATAGCTTGAAGGAGCTTTCGACTCCCCCAGGGTTGGAACCATCTCCTTCGGTGTTAGTTTGTACCACGGCTCGAGTTTGAACGGTTTCGTTGAGCTGATTGACCATAGTGGGAATGATGTTAGCCACTTGCTGAGTGATGATAGTAGCTAATTCGGTGGGATCCATCTTCAGGAAACAAAAGATTTGAGTTAGATATGGAAATCATAAGATAAATAAATAATAGAATGACATTATTAATGTGTAAACATTAAAATAACGTCGTTGACTAATCAGAACTCGGAGTTCGTTTCATGATTTTACTTGAACTGCGTGTTTTAGCCTATAAGCGTCATCTCCCCGAAAGATCTCCCAGGTAAGAGAGGTGAGTCACTAGGACTAGTTAAATACCAGGTCTTGCCTTAGCCAGAACCTTCCGAAGAGATAACCACTCTTCCAGATTACACGTAGCCCCGGAAACCATTACGCAAACTCGTTGTCCCGAAGAGAGTGTTCAAAGATGAGAACATGAATCCTCAAGATGGAACTCTAATGCATGTCCAAAAATATGTCGACGAGTATGAATTGCCCATGCCATGATAAAAGTTGACGAGAAAGAGGTTTAGACGAGAGAATCCAAATACCTAGGTCAGGAGTAGGGTTTGTTATTCTTGGCCCCTAAGGTTATAGTCTAGATTATTGTTTTCTAATAACCTAATTCCCTATAACCAAGGCTCTGATACCAATTCTGTAACACCCCGACCGATGGCGGAAACATCGAGGTGTCACGAAAAGAGTATAGAAGCACATGGATAAAAGGAAAAACCATATTTTATTATTAATTCAAATCTTAGGACGTCTATTACAAGGCATAAGAATTTAAAAGTCATAAGATTCGCTAACTAGATCTCCGAACTTCTAGTCTCAATCAGGCTTGATTCTCATTTCCTGAAAAACATGCAAAAGGTCAACTACATATATAGTTGGTGAGTCATAGGTTTGTTAACGAAGCAGTAATAATAACCGATTGATAAACGTTTGCAAAGTCATACATGTTAAACTAAATATGCAAGTATTACCTAAATTAATCACATATTCGTCACCCAGTACATAAATGATGTTCAATTCCTCAAAGGAATCTCTACGATTATGATGTTCAGTTCCTCAAAGGAACCTCTACGATTATGATGTTCAGTTCCTCAAAGGAACCTCTACGATTATGATGCTCATGAGACTTACATGCACAGGTCCCTAGAATACGATATAACATAGATAAACACAAGCAATTTATTTAACAGTACTTGACTTTGCTTAATAAGAATAAATGATTTCAAGAATAGAGTTTCACAATGATTTCAATGATAACCATGAATAAGTATTTTGTTTGAAAACCAAATGATGATATGAACGTTTGTGCATGTTTTCCATCCCAAAAGATTTAAAGTAAAAATGGGGACTATGAACTCACCTTAAGTAGTTGGTTGGTTACTAGCTTGACGTATCAAGAATGATTTCAAGTTCGAGGGATTCCTAAACGAAATATGAAATCTGTTAACCTAAAGTTACGGTGACGAAGAATAGGATTTCCAGATATCTAGGGTTTCGTTGGGATTGTGGACTTGGGGAAGATGACTTTATTTTCTTGATTTAGGTCTTTGGTGTATAAATCGTTTGAAGATAATTATTAAATAACCATATCAATAATTTGGCTAATAAATATTTGACTAAATAAATAAATTGAAAAAAAAGATTATAGTTAATAAGTATTTATTTGTGCTTATGAGCATTATGTGGTGACTAAATAAATGAAATAATTTAATGAATTAATAATTTAATAAATTAATAACTAGATAATCAAATAAATAAATACTTAATTAAATAACTGACAAAACAAATGATAAATAATTAAATAAATATTGAGTAAATGAGTGAACGACCACTTAAATGATCAATTAATAATAATAATATTAATATTAATAATAATGATAGAAATGTAACCGAATAAATGATTGACAAAATAGTTATGTTGTTAACTAAATGATTATGTGAGCATTAACTAAATAATAGAGTATTAAACAATAAGTTATGGCATAAAGGAATAACTAAATAAATGAATGTTTTTATAAAAAAAACATTAGGTTTTATTAAACGTTCTAAAAAGTTTGTAAAGTTTTTGAGCATGTAAAAACATAAAAATGATGGTTTATACATTTTATGGGGTTTAGAAACATTTTATAAATTTATTTTTAATTTTTCTGGAAAATTTACTTTATTTTTAAATGGTTTTATGCTTCAAAATAGGAAAAAGAAAAAAAAACGGGTGAAAAGGGGGGGTTGGCTGGGTCGAACCCGCGACCTCTACCTTAGGATGCGGAGTAGTTACCACCGGGCTACCGGCCTCGCTGGTAACAAACCACGAAAAAAAATATTTAACTAATACAAACAGTTCATCATCTTCTTCCCCAATTCCTCAACCGAAACCCTAGATTTCTAACCTCAAAATTGAAGGTCTAAACGCGTTTGGACGTCAAAATTAACATGGGGCTTTTACTCATTGATGAATTCCGAAACTAATGGCGTAATACTTACCTCGAAAAGATGTCGGAAAGACGAAAACGGAGGGTCGCCGGAGTTCGGCGGCGGCGGCGGCGAACCAGGCACGAGCAGGGACGATTTCGTGGGGTTTTTGATGTGTAATGATGCGCAAATGATCAAGGAAAGACGGGGAACTATTTATAGGACCGAATACGCAATGAAGGTGATTTAATTTGGACTTAAATGTCCGAATTGATTCTCGGTTCTTGGTGATTAAAACTCAATCAATTGCCGGTTTCGAGTCGTTAATGATCATTAGATGAACGTTAGGAACGTTTATGGATTAAGGACGACGAAAAATGAGTGTTTTAAGTGGTAAATGGTGTTCTCCGGCGAGGGCGGCGGCTGCCGGCGGCGACCCTGCCGGAAAAACGCGAACAGTGACTAAAATTTTTTTTTTTTTTTATTTTAAATATTATATATATATATATATTACATGTATTGTTACTAAAAGAGAAAAGAAAAACATCCTTTTATTTATATGTTTTAAAGTAAATATGTAAATGAGTTTTATTTGTAAGATCACATTCGTAAAATGATTCTTTTTTTTTTTGTTTACATAACTTTTAGTAAAAACGAAAGATCATCGAGGTTTTGTTTGAATGACATAAATGTGTCGATATTTATAAAAATAACAAGTTTTATTAAACTTAAAAGTTTTATGATTATAAAATCTCAAAAATTCAAAATGAGTAAATGATTCAATTAATTCAAATAAATATTATAATTGAATCTAGACAATATAATAAATATGTTTCAAACAAGTAATTATTTAACTTAAATGGCTAATTAATTCAAAAATTGAAAGTTAAATTTAAATGAATAATATATAATACATGAATAACAAAATTTAAATTTAAACTCACGATTGTTACAATAAAGGGGTAAAGAATACTCACTACTCAAATTATCATTTGAAGGAATCACCCCTCTAATAATAAGAAGAGTAGATATCGCATAATATTCCACAGTGATAAAAAGGGATATGAATACTCACATGATCAATAGGTGAAATATGAAAATAGTCCGTGCGGTATGGAGATAGCCTATCGGTGTCCTAAATTATAAAAAGACACCTTAAGGTTTAATGATATGGGTCAAATATCTAAGTCAACCATTTAGACTAGTCGAGTCTAGTTAAATTAACTCGTTTAACCATTGGTGATAATTATTTGTTTTGATAAATGTATCTTTATTCTACAAAATAGATATAAGTGTATTTGAATATTCAAGTAAACGTGTTTCCATAAATACTGGTTATATTTCGAGCGAGTCGGATAAATAATATTGTTGTCTTAGGTTGTGTCCGTTTATTTAAAATGCATTGAATATATATTTATATATATATGACAAAAAGAAATATATATAGTTTACTAATAGTTGATTTATTAATAAGTCCCAGTCTCAACTCGGTTTATATAAAATCTATTTTACTAAAGTTATAAATATAATAAATAGATTTGAGACACATTTTAATATAATAAAAATTCGTAAATGTTTTTATACAAATAAAATTAAACTATGAATATAAATTTCACTATAGCAAATATGATTTAGGATTAACGCACGAGGTGCTTATATTTGAGGAGTATATATAAGATTAGTGAAATATATTTTTCTTTAGAAATTATGGTTAACCCGAATGATCGACTACGACATAAAAATAATAACGAATAATTACTCACTTAAAGCAAGCAAGGAGAAGGAATGTAGTAGGAGAATGTTGAATCCACTCGTGAGTCTTCAAAAGGTAGATACTTTCTTTCTGTCGTGGAATTTGGAATGAGAAATGGGTATATCTTTGTGAGCGTTTTTGAGAGTAAGAAATGAGTTTCGGTGTGTTTATTTTTGGTTCAAGCATGTCGTATTTATACATGAAATCTTAGCCTTTGGTAATCCTTGGTAACACTTGGTATCACTTGGTAATCCTTGGTAACACTTTGTAATTCTTGGTAATACTTGGTAGATCTTGTAATCATTGGTAGATCTTGGTAATCCTTGGTAATCCTTTGGTAATCCTTGGTAGATCTTGTAATCATTGGTAGATCTTGGTAATCCTTGGTAATCCTTTGGTAATCCTTGGTAGATCTTGTAATCATTGGTAGATCTTTGGTATAGGTTTAATATTTGAAATGGTTTATTTATAAAAATAATCGATGGATATATTTATAAAACTATATATATATATATTTTTTTAATCTTTAGTATTTTTACAATTAATGTATAGCGTTGGAGTTATCAAATAATATCACCATTGGTTTCGTGTTTGGTTGACTCGGGTATGACCTTAACATGCATAACATATATATAAATATACATATATTATATATAAAATGAAACGAGGGTAAAAATAGAATTTCATGATTTTGCTTGAATAAAGATTGAAATTACATGGATAACTGAAACGGGTCGGGTTACAAATATGAAAAATAGACGGATGTCACACGAGGCCCAGTTAAGACGGTTTGTTTTTTTTTTGCGACTTTTTTTTTTCTTTTCAAAACCTGGAAACGGGAGATAAAAACCCTAGGTCCCTAATTTGCTAAAACAGCGCAGCAAGCACTCCGCCTCTCCTCCGGTCTAAATAACGGCGCAACCCTCTCCTCGGCGGGTCGGCGGCTCTTCCCTGACCAAACAACGCTCTTCGCCTCTTCTCTGGTCTAAACAACGCTCTTCTCGGCAGCAGCGCTCTCCTCTGGTCTAAACGATTCGGATAGTGGCACTTGGGATTTCATCGGTGAGGAGACTTAGATCTTTGATGGTCAGTTTTGTGATTCTACAACTTCATCGTTCTGTAAGAAGAAGGGGTTTCTATTAAGCTGTTTTAGTTAAATTGAACCCTAAATACAGTTGTTAACTTGTTTTCCATATGTGCGGATTATCATTCTTCGTAGGATTAAATAAACTTAGGGTTTCTTGACGTGCTAATGATTTGATGATTAAACATTTTCTAACTGGTGAAATCATATTATTATTACCACTTGATAGAATCACAAGGATTTGCTTCAAGCTAAACTAATATGAGTTTCAGAGTTCTTAATTAGGTGCCATAGGAATAATGATATGAGCAATTGCATTGGAACTCGAAGAATAAATCAAACATTGTCATCTTTGCTAACATAATCGTACATAGATGAATGCTGCAAGTTATTTTTAAGTCTTGAGGATTTTCAAACTGGTTGAATAAAATTGGTTGAAAATTGCTTAAAACCTTCACTATATATGCTGAAATTGGTTCAAAATTGCTGAAATTGATCCTCAAATTTGATTCAAAATTGGTGAAAAACCTTCACTTTAGAG
>JBCNJP010002876.1:0-13180 GCA_039602395.1 Deinandra increscens subsp. villosa | reverse complement strand
TATAAGGGAAGTATGGTCTGGCTGAAGACCTTAAAAACTTAGCGCTAACTGGGAGGCAACCCAGCGGTTTGTTTTTTTATTTTTATTTTTGTGTGTTTTCGTAGTTTTGTTAGATTTTACGTTTTTTGGTGTGTTTTCAGGAAATCGGGAAACTCGGGAGTGAATCTGTGCCATATACTGCATTCCGGGTAAGTTTTAATCAAAATTTCGCAGTAAACATGCTCGGTGGTGCAAAAGTGGTGTTTTTACCAGAGATAGAAAATTTTTGAGGCCCCAAATTTTCAAAACTTTCTGCCAAAATAGGGCATGGGCGGTACGCCCAAAGTGCTCCTAATCTGGGCGGTACGCCCCAAAATTTTCTCAAAATTTTCAGAATTTTAATTTCGGGCGGTACGCCCTAGACATCATCACCCTGGGCGGTACGCCCGGATTTTGGACGAGAAAAAAATATAATAAAACAGGCGGCGGTTGGTCATTATCCACAACCCACCACCGCCACCTGTGTTTCTCTCGACCCCAAGCAAACACCGACCGCCACCACCCACCTTCACCGTCGCCGACCAGTCCACCGGTGATCGACAGCCGATTACACCACCGCCAACCTTCACCGCTGCTGTCCATCCGCCACCCACCCTCACCGCCGCTGTTGCGTGACGTCCCACCGCCAAACGCCGCCGCCGCGCGACGACACCGAACACCACCGAGCTCTCCTATAACCATCGCAGTCCATTCCGAGCTCTCGCATGTTCCGTTTCTTGTCAATTTTGGTTTAATTTTGTGTAGATTAGAGTGGTTTCTTTTTTAGGTTAGTTTTTGGTTAGTTTTGAGTTATTCGCCCGATATTGAACCGATTACATTGAGAACGAGGTTGTTTGAGGGTGTGTAGTATACGGGTATGTCTCGGATCGATCGGGGTTCAGCCGATTTCGTTTTTTTGCGAAGTGAATTGGGCGGCGTACCGCCCAGATCTTCAACATTGGAGGCGGTACGCCCAAAATTGAATTTAGGGTTTTCTGCTACCAAATTGGGCGGCGTACCACCCCATTTGGATCATTTTTGGGCGGTACGCCTTGGGTTGATTTTCACAGATTTTTTCAATTTTTCCAAAAACCCAATTTTTGTCGTTTTTGATTTTCAGCTTTAGTTTTAGTTTTCTTTTACGTTTAATTTTGTTTTTCTTTATAAAAATTTTGAAAAAACCAAAAAAAATTAAAAAATCGAAAAATCTAAAAATAGTTTGTGAATGTGGAAATCAATTGCATGAAGGCCCGGTTTTCTATGATTATTTTGTCCTGTGCTAACTTGCTAGATTTCAGGATGTCAAACCCGCAGGGGTCTAGTTCCGGGACGCGCGGTCCCAAGAGGAGGCGTCGTGGCGATCCCGATGCACCGGTTCCGGTCCCCCTATTCAGACGGAGGATCATAGGGTACTGGGGGCCGGAGATTCTTCCAGAGGCGGACGTTCCAGCACCGCCGGTCGAGAGGAGGAACCATCAGCACCACTCGCTGCTGAGGTTCGAGCACGGGTCGCACGAGGAGCGACAGATGAGGAGATTCGTCGCGATTCCGTTGCTCCATCATCGGACGATTGACTGGGGATTGCTGGCGCAGATTGGGCAGATGGAGCGGATCAGAGGGTTAGTGACTGAGAGGTGGAGGAGGGCGTTGAACCCGGACGATCACCAGTACGTGGAGCTGACCGTGGAGTTCTTATCGACTTTCCAGGTGGGTCCGGGGAAGTTTGGAGACGGGAACGCTCTATCATTTGCTTTAGGCCGCCGGACTCATCATATGAGCATTCCGGAGTTCGCGGTCTTGTCAGGGTTGTACACCCAGGAGGAGGTTGAGGCGCCTGAGTTTGCTGAGCTGCCACGCGGGGTCTTTAGCCAAGCACACCCCCAGGGGGTTACTGATTTGCAGCTCGCCGCGTTTTGGGATGAGATTGGAGCGGTGCCGTACTTGGACAGTGTGATCGAGTCGCAGATCAGGGATCCTGTTATTAGATACATTCATATGATCGTTGCGTGTACTATTCTCGGTCGCCGCTCTGGCGTCGAGAAGTGCACGAAGCTGGATTTGGCGGTGCTGCGGTCGATTGTTGGAGGTCATGACCTCAACATTGCTGGAGTATTAGTTTCATCATTTGCGAGGAGGAGGACCTCAGGGACGGGTGTCCATCTGAGTATGGGGCCCTATGTGACTAGGTTGGCTAGGAGATTAGGTGTGTTTGATGCTGGGATGTATTTAGAGACTCATCTGACTATTGGGGCTGAGAGGTCGCATTATGAGCTGGGTGATATGAGGTTGGCCAAGATGGTCACCATGACTGATCCCCCGCAGTGGGAGGCTGTTCATGATAGGGTTGTGGTTGGTGATGAGGCAGCGAGGGCCGCGAGGCGGCATAGGATTTTGCATCAGGTGGAGAGGCCATTGAGGCAGAGGCCAGAGAGGCAGCCGAGGGATGATCAGGTTACAGTTGCGATGGCTCAGGAGACGGTTTTAGACTATGTAGATATGAGGTGCGATCGGATTGAGAGGGCGATTAGGTACATGATGACACAGCAGGGTATGGCTATCCCTAATTTCTTTCAGGAGCCCGAGGGTGGAGATGATGGAGGTGATGATGAGATGGCTGAGGGAGGAGATCCAGATGCAGGCCCTAGTGGTGCTGGTGGAGATGTTGCTGGAGAGGATGAGGAGGAGTAGGTGCTGTTCATGCTGATATCACTACTACTGCCGATCGGTTTTGTTTCTTTTACCCTTGTACTTTTTGGTTATTTTGTTTTCATTTGATCATGGTCTGTATGATATGATATTATATTGTAACTGGGGGTATTGTACGGGGTAACCGGTTGGGTGGTTGTGATTTTCTTTTTGATTTTATATATATGGCATGATGTGTTTGTTCTTTGGTAGCACCATGAGTGAGATGTGCTATCTATACATTACTTCTTCCATCCGATTTCTGGAATTCACGATCTGTGCGAGAGGGTGTTGGACGACTTCCGAGGAGTTTTTCACGATGATATCAGGGGAGTGTGTTCCAACTTGTTCTTTTTATTTATTTATTTATTTTCTTTTTATTTTTGCATTCTTCTTTTATTTTTATTTTTCCCATTCGTGTCTGTATATTCGTTATGTGCATGTCTCCTATCACATTGAGGGCAATGTCGATCTTAAGTGTGGGGAGGGGGACAGGACGTCAGTTTTAGTAGTTTTTTTTATTTTTAGGTAGTTGTGTTTATTTTGAAAAAAAAAACCAAAAAGATTTTCCAATTTTTGAGTCATTTTTAGTTTTAAGTGTTTGAGTCAAATCTGTTTTTGAAAAATTGCCCGTACATGGAAAATGATAGTACAATTGGGAGTCAATTTTCAGAATTAAAATTAAAGAAAGAAAGGGATAAGTGGTAGGAAAAGGTGAGAATGGAAAGTATATCTAATTTGTGATGTGTCAGTAAGCCCAGCTGATTTAGTAAGGCTTAATTATCCCATTGTGTTTAGTTGTGTATAAAAATGTAATTAAATTAGTTTGCCAGTGGGTTCCCATTTTAGGAGTTAGAGTGAGGTTGAAACTGATGATTAGGAGGAAAAAGACCTTTTTAAATTAGAAACTTATATATCCTCAGAATAAATTGGCACGTTATGATCTTTTTGCGAAAGCAAATCCGAGAAATAACGGCGCCCCATTTTTCCATATTTGAGCATATTAGGTAATTAATTGATTAATAAATTAGAGTGAAGGGACAGAGTACTCACGTACGAACTAAGGATAGTATCCCGTGGTGAGTGCCTCTGATCACTACTAGAAATAACCCCTTCCTTGACGCGCGAACAATGACACTTAGAAATTTATGACGCGCAAAAACAAGCGTCATAAAAAAACTGTCGTATTTAACAAAATTTTACAAACTTTAGTGGGTAGATGACGCGCATTATTGCGCGTCATAAATATTCTGTCATTTGAAAAAAATAAAAACGCGGAGGACATAATTTTCATGCGCGTCAAGCGCAAAATGAAATCCGTCATTTTATAATTTTCCCGCCGAAAAAAAAAACACGGAGGATATATACACCCGCCCAAAACTTAGGGTTTTTTGTGTCTTTTTCCCCAAAACCTCCCGCGCCGAGTACTCTCCCAAAACTTCCGCCGACCACTCCCGTCTACCACCTACCACCGATCGCCGACCAGGAAGAAAGAAGATTAGGGGTTACTGATTTTGTTTCCACAGGAAGAAGATTAGGTTCGTGATTTACCGATTTCGTTTACACAAGAAGAAGATTAGGGTTTTTTTCCTCTTTCGGTCCTCGATATTTCTGTATATTTGACCTAACTTGGATTTGAAGGTATAAAAACTGGCGGAGGTGCCTTCGTAGAAGAAGAAGAAGAGGAGATCAATTTCATGTTTTCGCCTAATCAACAGGTAACACTGTGTTTGTTTAGGGTTCGCATTTCTTAACAATGGGCTTAGGGTTTAGCAGGGGGTTTGTGTTCTTTGTTATCCTATCTTTAGATTTCTTGATTGCAGGTGCTTTGAGCACCAAACTTAGGTGAGATTTTTTTTTTTTGGCGTTTGATGATCCTAAGCTCTATCACTATGCTATAGTTTGATGATGTTGTTGCAGAGTCAATGAAATTGTATGTTTTTGTTGTATTTGCTATACTAGCATTGTATTGATGTTTTGAAATGAAATTTTTGTGTTGGTATTTTGACCACTGTTGGAATTTTTATGACCCATTAAGGGTCTTTGTGGGTGAAATAATTTTAAGATCAATTGGATGCAATATGGGACTGTTTTTTTTTTTAAAGATTTTTAAGGTCATTTGGATGGTAATTATGATGACCCAAGGGTCTTTATTGGTGAAATTGTGCAGAATTTTAAGGTCTTTTGGATGCAACATGGGACTGTTTTTGTGCAGAACTTTAAGGTCATTTAGATGACAATTTTTATGACCCATTAAGGGTCTTTATGGATGAAATTGTGCAGAATTTTAAGGTCATGTAGATGCAACATGGGACTGTTTTTGTGCAGATTTTTAAGTGCGGGAAGTCTAGAAACAGTGTAGAATTTTAGGTGCATTTGGCTGACTTTGTTTGGTGAAAAATAAGGGTCATTGTGGCTCATTTTTTTGACCCAATAAGGGTCATTCTGACTGACTTTGTATGCTAATTTATAAGGGTTATTATTATGGCTGATTTTTATGACCCATTAAGTGTCATAGTGGCTGACGTTTTTGATGATTTTTAAGGTCATGTTTGGCTGATCTTTATGACCCATTAAGGGTCATAATGGCTGACTTTTTTGCTGATTTTAAGGTCATATTTGCTGATTTTTAAGGTCAAATTTGCTGATTTTTAGGGTCATCTTTGCTGATTTTTATGACCCATTAAAACTGAAATTTTGTGACATTTTGGTTGAATTTTTATGCTCATCTTGCCACATACATTAGCTGCTGACCCGTTAAGCAAACCCGTTAGCATTTATAATGGGATTTGGCTACACATTTCTATGACCCATTAGGGACTCTCCAACCAATCGAAGAAACACTGATGTGGCTCTTTCCTTGGTTACTGTCAGATTTTTCCAGACCCCCCTTCGAAATCTCACTGAAACAAACAAATCCCCAAATCCACAAAGCATTACCAGCAAGCTAAGAATGGAATGGAATTTTATATGATATGTTGGACTGTTTATATGTTTATGATAAGTAGAATGGAATGGCTGTTCAAAAAAAAAACTTATAATGTTTATTTTATAAGTGTTTGTGCAGATTTTTGCCATTATATTATATTTCATTTGGCTAGTATTGAGACAAACTGTTCGAAATGGGTGGCTCTATTTATTCTGTTTTAAACGTAGGTGTTAGCATACGAAAAATAGTCATCTAAATCAGTTTCTGATTTTCTTTTCAATCCAATATCTCCAAACATCAATCATAATCATTATCATCCATCTATTTCTAATATATGTTTTAATTTTCTCTTTTTCTACTTTTCTCAGATTCTCCATGAAGATTGCAATTTGACTCGCAATTTGAAGTAATATCTTAGGTGTTGGGAGGCATCCTTTGTTGATTCATTAGGTACCCACTTCATATTCTATATTTTCATGTGTTATCCTGATTTGTTCTAAAGTCACCCTCAATATTTTCATGTGTTATCCTGATTTGCTCATATGTATTGTTCCTAGTGATTATATCTCTTTTGAACTGTTGATAATTTGATTATAATTTTCAAGATTTTCCTTCTAACTTGAGATGCTTTTACAAACTATTAAGGTTTAAATATAGTTTTACTTTTCTTGTAACATATTTGACATCATCTAAGATGTCAACTAGTTGGTTTAGTTGACCCTATCTGTGGTAACTAAGCTGTCAACTAATATACATTGTTTTGTTTAAGTATAAAGTAGTAATCCTTTTGTATAGGCTGTTGTTACTGTTAGTATTAGGCTGTTAGTATTAGGCTGTTGTTACTGTTAGTATTAGGCTGCTATTCTTTATAGTATAACCTGCTGTATTATAAATTTATAACTTGCTGGCCTGCTGCTGTTAATATAGTGAGTTAGTGACATTGTGTTAACCTATAAATATGTTTTAGTATATGATTTTCTAAAGTAAATGATTTGTTTTGGGGTTGTTTTGTGGCCTTAGCTATAGTTGATACATATTTGTTTATTGTCATTGTGTAGTTATTATTTGCTAAGGTCATGGATAAATCATGGATGTCATCAGATAGGTTATCAAAAGCATATGATGAGGGTGTTAATGCCTTTTTAGAGTTTGCGCAAAGTAATAATCCAGAGTCAGATTTAATACGCTGTCCTTGTGTAAATTGTAACAATCTGTGGCACCACTCTATTGATAGAGTGAGCTATCATTTGTTTGCCCACGGTTTCGATGAAAAATACACGGTTTGGTCTTTCCATGGAGAAGATCCTCCTATGGTTGAAGTTAGATGCCCTGATGAATCTAGTCGTCCCGAGTTTGATTATACAAAGGAAATGTTACATGATGCCTTTGCTTATGAGGAGAAAGAACCTGATGCATTGAAATCACTTCTTGAAGAATGTGATAAGCCACTTTACGAAGGGTCAACGCATAACGCACTTAGTGGATTGATGATTTTTCAACACTTGAAGGGTCAATTTGGATGGTCAGATACTAGTTTTGATGCTTTGTTAGGTGCCTTAAAGACTGTTTTACCTGCAAAGAATACAATCCCTAGCTCGATGTACGAGGCAAAGAAGATGCTAAAAGGAATAGGTCTAGAATATGAGAAGTTTCATGCGTGTGAAAATGATTGTGTTCTATTCTGGAATGAATATAAGGATGCTTCTGAATGTCCAACTTGTGGGACTTCTCGTTGGAAGACGAATACCAAAAATGTGCCGAGAAAAGTTTTGTGGTATTTTCCTCCCATCCCTAGATTTAGAAGAATGTTCTCGTCACCAGAGATTGCACATGACTTAACTTGGCATGCACAAGGTCGAAGCAACGATGGTAAGCTAACTCATCCTAGCGATTCCCCCTCTTGGAAGCTTGTTGACAACACATGGAAAGAATTTGGAAGAGAAAGCCAGAATCTTAGATTAGCCTTGTCTGCTGACGGTATCAATCCTCATAAGTCATTAAGTTCCAAACATAGTTGTTGGCCGGTTACCCTAGTAACATATAATCTACCCTCCTATTTGTGTATGTCAAGAAAATTCATGATGCTGACTCTATTGATATCAGGGCCAAAGCAACCTGGTAACAATATTGATGTCTACTTGGCACCATTGATAGCAGATCTCAAACTCTTGTGGGAAACTGGCGTTAGGACATTTGATGCTTATAAGAAAGAATACTTCAATCTAAGAGCAATTTTACTTTGGACTATAAATGACTTCCCCGCATATGGCAATCTATCGGGGTGTGTTACCAAAGGTTATAATGCTTGTCCAATATGTTCTGAGAATACTTGTTCTCAATGGTTGCCAAAGTCCAGAAAAGTATGCTTCCTTGGGCATAGGAAATTCCTCCCAACGAAACATCCTTTCCGTAAAAGAAAAAAAGACTTCAACAACGAACAAGAGAGTGATGTGCCAAAGAAACCATTATCAGGTGAAGAAATTTACGACTACTTGGCGGGGTTTGAGAATGCATGGGGGCAAAAGATAAAGTCAAAGACAGAAAAGTCAAAGAAGAAAAACCCAAAGAAAAAAAGCCCAAAGAAGAAAAAAGTAACTATCGATGAGCGAGCTAAATTTTGGCATAAAAAGTCAATATTTTTTGAACTTGAATATTGGAAGAAGTTGCTTGTTCGTCATCAGTTAGATGTTATGCACATAGAAAAAAATGTGTGTGAGAGTGTTTATGGGACATTGCTGAATTTGCCTAACAAGACGAAGGATGGGTTAAAAGCACGACAAGATCTTGAGGATCTAGGCATTAAACCTGAATTACAAGCTCAACCAAAAGGGAATCGACTCTATCTTCCGCCTGCCATCTACACATTGAATAGCTCAGAGAAACATCTATTTTATGATACACTCTCCAACATAAAAGTGCCTGATGGGTATTGCTCTAATTTCAAGAATCTTGTGTCAGATGATGTTTCAAAGATGAATGGTTTGAAGTCTAATGACTGTCATGTACTAATGCAACAACTTCTTCCTTTTGCAATTAAGGGGGTGTTAAACGTGAAAGTGAGGAATTTTGAAATCACTATATTAGTTGTTTGAAAAGTTATGGTTTTTGTTTTTTTGTAGAGAACACTGGGTGCTAGGTGTAATAGACATGAAAAATATGGATTGCTATTATCTTGACTCCCTAAGGCCTTCCTCGGTCAATTTCCAGTTTAAGCAAATAGTCGATGCGTAAGTAAATCATAGAAATTTTGAAATCACTATATCATATTTGGTTTTTCGTAATACAAATCAATTTATTTTGTAGGGCAATTGGCTTATATGAGTCACAGAGTGGATCGAAGAAGACACGTAAACTCAGATGGGTAAATTCAAAGGTTAGCATTTTCTGTGACTAGCTAGCGTTGTCTCATAACTGAAACTGAAACTGCTTCTGTTACTGTTTTTATAACTGAAACTGCTATTGTTGTTATAAATGAAACTGCTCACTGCTCATGTTGTTATAACTGAAACTGTTGGATTCAGGCCCCAAATAACACACACAAACACACACTAAACTTATGTATGTATATAGAAGTAAATTGGCAAAGAGTTTGGAGACTTAAACTTGTATTCAAAATTGAGAAAAGGTACAAAAAATAAGCAGCTAACTATACTATTTATAACAAACAAAACACATGAAATAACAACTCCACGTTCTCCTCCTAATTAGCAGCCTCAAGGCGTTTTT
Source organism: Deinandra increscens subsp. villosa (assembly GCA_039602395.1). NCBI lineage: Eukaryota > Viridiplantae > Streptophyta > Magnoliopsida > Asterales > Asteraceae > Deinandra > Deinandra increscens. Next base: position 3,822 of record JBCNJP010002876.1, on the reverse strand, counting down.
TGTTAGCCTCACGAGGCGTAAGCCTCGAGGCGGACCGAGGCTTAAGCCTCAAAAATTATTAAAAAATAAATAAAAATATGTATATATCTCATAAAAATCCCAACTTAATGTAAAACAAAGATCATAAATATCACCATTAAAGCATAAAAAGAGTTAAGAAAGTTCAACATCCTAAATTAGCAATCCGAGGCGCCTCAACCTATTGAGGCTAAGCCTTTTAATCGTTTTTCTACCGCCTCAGCCGAGGCGTACGCTTCTGTTACTACTTAATAGTTAAACTGAAATTGCTTCTGTTACTACTTAGCATTTTCTGTGACTAGCATTTTCTGTGATTAGCTAGTTTTGTATATTAGTTTGCTGTTTACCATTCGATTAAGTTAAACAGATTGCCATTTGATTAGTTATTTATATGGTATTATCCATATAGAATATTAGGTAATACTTAATATTTATATATATGTTAGTTCAAACAGAGTTGCAGATTGCCATTCAAACTGCTTCTGTTACTACTTAATAGTTAAACAGATTAAGTCAAACAGATTGCCATTTTCTGTTACTACTTAATAGTTAAACTGAAACTGCTTCTGTTACTACTTAGCATTTTCTGTGACTAGCATTTTCTGTGATTAGCTAGTTTTGTATATTAGTTTGCTGTTTACCATTCGATTAAGTTAAACAGATTGCCATTTGATTAGTTATTTATATGGTATTATCCATATAGAATATTAGTTAATACTTAATAGTTATATATATGTTAGTTCAAACAGAGTTGCAGATTGCCATTCAAACATGTTATACTTACGAAAGTTATATATGGCAATCTGTTTGACTTAATGGTAACGACAAAGATAATATGGCAATCTGTTTCATGTTGTTATAACTGAAACTGTTGGATCCTGCTGGTGTTTTGCTATTTATGATGCAGTGAGTTCTTGTGATTATGGGCCAAAATATACATCAAGATCATTTAAGCATAAATGAAATCAAATGTCTACTTTTGGTAATAAATTAAAATGAAGGACATAAACGCATAGGCTCAGATCTGTAAATTGGGGATCGGGACAACGAAGACACGGGTTACGCCATGGCTGCAAAATCACACGGTTGCATAGTAATAGAATATCATATTCTTCTTTACTATACTAGTATATTGAGTCAAACCTTGGCGAAAATCTGCTTCTTTTAATTATGATGCAAGTGTCCATACATGTGTACTGTTACTATGAAACTGGATTATACAAACAGGATTTACGGAATGTTAGATAGTGTATAATAAGTTAGAAACATTCTATTTTTTTTTGTAGTGTCCACCTCAACCAGGATTTACGGAATGTGGTTACTATGTCTTGAAGTTTATGAAAGAGGTGGTTCGGCAAGGAATTGTAGTACTTCAGAAAGACAATGTAAGTTTTCTTTATAATTTTGCATAATTTTTTATCTTTATGTTTGATGATAATTTTTTTGGTACGGGCATTTATATTTGCTTCTTTTATTGTATGTGTTCACATAGATTGGTGGAGATAGTAATCAATACACCGATGCGGATTTTGATGAGATTCGGGCAGAATGGTCGGGCTATGCATGCAACTTCATTTTCAGGCCGTAGTATCTAGGGATATGATCGAATATTATGTGTAAACTTAGAACATATTATCTTTGTCGTTATGATCGGATTGTATGAACATGATGAAACCGAATTATGGTATTTGCATATTATGAAATGCAGTTTTTGGCTACAGCAGATTCTATTTTGGTAACCAGCAGATTATGAAATGCAGTTTTTGGCTATAGCATTTAAAATGGAAACCAGCAGTTTCAGCAAAAATATAAAAAAAAAACATTAAAAAACATGACGCGCAATTATGCGCGTCATAAAGAGACGACACATTATAAAATGACAAGTGACACATTTTCTTGACGCGCACATAAAGTGTCATAAAATGGATGACGCGCAAATATGAGCGTCATAAAATAGACGACAACAAAATTATATTTAATAAAAACTATATTAAATTACAGGCGACACATTTTCTTGACGCGCATTTAAAGTGTCATAAAAGGAGCGTCATAAATGGTGTGTCATTGTTTGGGCGTCAAGAAGCAGATGACGCGCAAATGCGCGTCATCTGCTTCTTGACCCTGCCTTCCTTGACGCTTTTTTGCGCGTCATCTGACCCCTTTCTTGACGCGCAAAAAGCGTCAAGAAAGGGTATTTTTGTAGTAGTGGATGATGCCCTGGATCTCGCGGGCAAAACATTCACGTATGATTTCGGGGGTAAGACCTTGTGAAAGAATGCCTCTGATGATGTTCGTTGGTAATAATAGATAAAATTAACCAACTATGAAAAGAAAAAAAAAGAAGAAAAAATTAGGAAGTGATAGCAAATGAATAAATGCTCAATAAATTCACATCCATTCAATTTCATCATTCTTGGGATATATGAGTATCTGATTTAACTAGGGTGGGGAAAATATAAATGTTTTATCTTTATTACCCTTTGCTTTGACCGAATTTGAGTCGGGATTAGATTGAGCTAGAGCTTTCTGAAGGTGGGACACATTGGTAGGTTAATCCAAATGATTGGTAATTTATATAAAGCTCAAAGATCAGTGGTTGGGTTTAGTCGGATAGAAATATCGGCGATTGCAATTAGTATATATGATTACATGTTGGGATGTGGATTGAAAAGAGGTTGATAATTTGAATTGTTAAATGATTTTGAGTTGATGTTCCCAATTATGATTCCATGGCAGTTTTTCCGAGACGGAAAAAGTCAAGTGTGGGGATGTGATGTTAGTCCAATGTGTCGTCATTATTGTTCTTAATTTGTCATATTTATTTATAATAATGGTTGGATTACGTTGCATTTTCACTAGTTTTATGTTTTGAGGTACCGTGAGCTTAATGTGTTAAAACTGGAGTTTTATGAAGAAGCCTGAACCTGATTGGTACAGGGTTCGAGAATTGAGCGAGAACGAGTGAAGATTTAGAAGAAGATAAAGAAAAGTTCATGAAATGAAGACCTGGGCGGTACGCCCAGAAATGCAGAGTTCAGGGAGGTACACCCTAAGGTTTAGGAATGAATCCGGCAGAAGAAAACGGGCGGTACGCCCAGATTTACATAATTTGGGGCGGTACGCCCCGAATTGGTCGTCAGAAGTTTTTTTCTAGGGTTTAGTATTTAAACTTGTTTGTAAAGTTATTAGGGGGATCTTTTCAGTATTGTGCGACCAGAGCTTAGGGTTTACGACTTTGAGCACTGATTTGGAGCTTTTTGAGAGATTTCAATCATTCGGTACAGTAATTTAATGCAGTTTTTCATTATGTCTTTGTTTGTTTTATTAGATATGTCCGGCTAATCACCACTAACCGCTTTTGGTGATTGGTTGGTAAAATCGTTCTATTCCTAATCAATTGCTTAACTAGTTGTTCCGGAATCCTTGCTACCGTTGAACACCCGCATGCTAAATTGTTTAATCTAACTAGTAACCTAGGGTTTTAGTGGTCCCCTGACACGATCTAGCACTTTCTTGCGGCAGGACTAATCAGCCCATTAGGAACTTAGGTTATTAGGTCAAGGAAGCAATTGGGGGGCATGTCTATGTGTCACTAGTTAGTAATTAGGTTTTGCCTAGATCGGTAGCCAACTAGGATCCAAAAGTGGTTAGCTTTGTTTCATTTGATAATTCAATTAAGTTTCTAGTTCAAAGTTAGTTAATTTGTTAGTTAATTCACCCAACAACTCAAAACAGCCAAGTGACAAAATTAGTTAATTTTAGGTAATCAGTAATTTCAGTTAAGTAGTTTAATCAATTAGTCAA
>JBCNJP010002875.1:0-17000 GCA_039602395.1 Deinandra increscens subsp. villosa | reverse complement strand
AACAAATCAACCTATCATTGCTAATTGGCATATGTAATATCAAGTGTATAAAAGAGTCATCAAGTTACGTGTTAGGCGCCATAATTGGAGACAACAAACAATTATAAAGTAAGATAGATTCATTTAATATTAGTAGTTTCAAAGTTTGATGGGGTTGTCTAAGCACCAAATAAAATAAAAGTACAAATAACGGTTACATATCCGTGGTGAAACTGGAGTCCATCCGGTTGTCAATATCACGTGTTGCTGCCTCGGCATTCCTGCGTATGCTCCATAGATTCCGTAACAGTGTCTGTTTGGTACGAATCGCATCATCCAGCATTAAGGCGGCATCACACCGGAAGGGAGAGGGATCAAGGCTAGGAACCGCGTCCAGTGCTTGTCTATTTTCTGCCAGCAGCCTTTCTACCACCATTATCACGGCTGACAGTTCAGCGTTTGTCTCATTGTGGCTGGCGATGAAGAAGTTACGGACATAGTCTTCCATTTCCTAATTATAAACAACATGTGTAAAATAATAAAACAGCATTACAAAGTATAGATAGAGGCGTAGACGTGTAGGTAGAGGCTGTGACTCATGAGTAGTTAATGTGTTTTTATTTCTATTATGATTCATTAAAGTGAACGTAGATAATTGTTATAAATTGAAATTGTGTTTTATCCTAATATGAATTTTGAGTACCACCTGATCCATACAATCATTAACTTTTTTTCAGTTAGCCATATCCTTATATTATTGTTGTCACGCTCATGCTATTGGAATTGTTAACATAAAAGTGACTCATGAAGTAGGTTTTAAAATTTTTTTGGAGCAACTAACACTCAATTGTTTTTCCCGTAATAATATAATCCTATTTAACATGTTCTAGAGAAACAACACTGTGCATTCAAAGCATGAGCACTGTGCAGATGCAGACTATATCTTGTCCATCCCAAACTCATTCAAACTATTAGAAATGTTAAACATCCAGCATCTTGTCCACTTGCAAATAGCCCTCCTCCAACATGTAGCGAAACATGTAACGATCACCAGGTTGCAAGTCATGTTCATCAAGAAAAGCCGTCCAATTCCTAACCACATACCTAAATATGAAATTTATCACGATCATTAATATATTAAATGATAAAAGCTATTATGTACAGTTGTATAATGGTTAAATGTACCTGGTATAACATGGATGTACTTTTCTTCTAAAGTTTAGCACAAAAACATCATAATCTCCCACTCTTACCTTCATATTCATAGTGGCCTCGATGTCAACCATATCTGTAAGTGGTACTGGTAGTTTCTACGAATAACAGGGGAAGACCATAATTAATAAAAAAGTCGGATCACTTAAAAATAAAATATAACAAACACTCGCACTAAAACGATGTACTTACAAATGACTTATTTCGCTTGATAATCACTTCATTCTCAAAGAAAACCCGGTACTCATCTCCATCTTGTCCGTATAACGTCATTGTTTACATATGGTAAACATTTATTGAACAAAGATTAAAATGATCAGACATTCAAAGATTGAAAAATCAGGAATGTTTACCTTCAAATTCTTGAGTCTTCTTCTTCTGCCCTAAATCGTATTATTAACTGTTGTTGGAGAAAAGTATGTTATGAGGAAATTAAAAAGTTTCGTCCTATATCTTCAAGATCTTCTTATGCCCTAAAATTAGGAGACGAAATTGTGGGGAGTGACAAAGGACAAAGGATTGTTGCTTTCTAGTTGTGATTTTGACAATTTAACATGATTCTTCGTCCATAAACATATGTACTTCTTAACCATCCCAAATGACAATGTATAATTTTATGTATTCATTAACCCTTGTGGCTTAACCAACTAAATATAATTCTAACTTGATTTAAATCATTTAACCAAAGATGGATTTTTTAGAAAAATTCAATTCACATTAGTTATTTTTATTTCACGATTTAAGTCTATATCGTTTTCTTGTTATTTTTAAGTCCCTTTTCTTACAATTCAAATCTTACTTGACCATTAAAATATTTTACTCATTTTTTAATTATCAATAAAATGTTAGATCACATCAGCTTGCTTCTATCTTAATGATTTAGTGTCCGCTTTTGTAAGCTTAACTCTCTTAAGACTTGAGAGTAAAACACACATTTTTTCTACGTTATATTTTACTTTGTTGATAGTAAACTTATATTTTATTCCTTTGTGCTTTGTAGAGGTAATTTCTTTTAGTGTGTAATTTTTTATACCAAATCTTAAAGGCGTGTAGTTTTTTATTTCATAAAATCTACTATTTAGTTAATCATCGGTTAACATCTTTTGATGATTTAACTTGTTTTTACCTTCGTTGAAGTTATTTTTATACTTCTTAATTATCTCAACTGATTTTTTGTCTAATATTATCTACATCACCTAACCAAAGATGCAAAGGTTGATTTTTTTTTACGAAAACCTTGATTTAAATCATTTTACTTGTAAATTAGAGTAATTTTTTGACCATTCAAATCTTAACTATTTAAATCATTTGTTTACTTCGTAGTTATCTCTAAAGTGTTAAATCACATTCTTCTTCAACATCACCCAACCTTCTTTTCACATTAGTAAATGTCAACCTCAATGATTTAACCTAGTAATTTAACTGTATGTCTGTAAAAATGATGGTTTCGTGATCTCGAGTCCTCAATGTCTGCATAGATATGCAATTGTTTTTTTAGGACATTGAAGTGAAGTAATGTTTTTTTAGAGTAGAGGTTATTTCTGGGGTAAATGGAGTAAATTAATGATTTGTAGGTGTAGGGAAATGTCTAATGTTATATAAATGTATTAATGATTAATGATTATTAATAAGTTTGTGAATTTAGAAATTTAGATATATGATTGTTATTTGTTTGGCAGGAGGCACATTACACCCAAAGTTTTGTTTTTCGCAACATACTTTCTTATTATATTTAGTATAATTCAAAGGTCTTCACTCTTCATGATGACATGGGTAGAGTGGGTTATAGATGTTTATGGAAGAAAGAGACTTTCTTATTATTTTTATCAAGTTGAAAGAAGAAACTGCACTTGAGTTAGAGTTTAGTTAAATTTGATTGCATGTCTAGGTAAGTTTAATAACTTTATTTACAACATTCGTCATACCAAACCAAAAAGTAGAAAATAATAATGCTTACTAAACAATGGCGCAAGTTAAGAGGGACGGGAGGGGGGGGGGGGGGAGCTGCGGTTTTTCCAGCTGTAAGTAAAAAAATTTAGGATTTTTTTTAAAATTTTTCTATATATTGAGAATCGCTTCCTCGAATCATTTTTAAAAATTTTTTATGCCCCTTCATTTTTTTACGTATACATTTTTTACCCTGTTAAATCTTTCCTAGAAAATATATTCACTAACTGAAACAAAATTTGTTCCATTTAAAAAAAAAGTTATTAGTTAGGGGTGAGAATTATTACATTTTAAATAATAATAATAATAAAAATAGTTATTCCACCCATTTAACCCTAAATCCCAATTCCAAATCCCTAACTTAAAAAACAACGTTCCTTAAAGTCTGGAACCCCACGTCCCCACCGACCAAAATCCTCATCGCCGCACTATCGTCGGGCCGGAAATCCGATGACCTCCACCTCCCATGTTCAGTTGCTCGACTGCCGCTGCTGTGCTACTGTCTACTGCTCTGCCGCTGTTGTGTGTGCCACTGCTAGTCGCTGCATGTGCTACTGCCTCACCCCCGGAGTCCCGCCGGCGCCGAAAATCCGGTGAGTCGGTGACCTTCCCTTTCTCATTTGTTATTTACTTATTTAACTTGTCCAAATATATTTGTTATTTATTAAATACTCTTATGTTTCAATCCTAATATAATTCAAACTTATTAAATAATAAACTAATTTTTACATTAAAGAATGCCCCTATTGTTTAACTGCCATGTTTATAAACTGATGCGTGTAGAAACATTTTGCTGACATGTTCTTTAACAACCATGTTTATAATATAAACAGGAAAAATTATAGTCATAAATAGATTCTGCAAACATATCAAAGTTTGAAAAACTATAAACAGAAAACTGACTTATAGACCACATATAATATTATGATTTTTGGTGAATCTTCGCAATATAAATGTTTTTTATTTCAGGAATTTATGTCAGTATGAATGTGTTATATACTATAGAGGTTGATCTTAGTATTAATGTTTATTTTCTTACATGTTTGTCCTATTTTATGCCAAAGAGTTACTCAAAAGCAAAGAAAAATCATTTAAATTAGATATCTATCTAAATAAGTTTAGAAGTAATATTCCAATATCATATGCTCTACTACGATGTTCGAATGCATTTAGTATTCATTAAGGTCAATTTGATTGCATTCCCGGCCTTCTAATTTGATTGCTTTGTTTCTTAATTTTTGGTTTTTGATGTTCTTTTTTTTTCTTCAAGGTAGAGTTGTCCTCTTATTGTTCTCAAAAATTTGTTAGCTGTTTTCTCGGTTGTGTACACATCCTCATCTAAGAATTTGAGGAAAAATAAAGAATGGAAGTAAAATAACTAAAGACTATGTGAATTACTGAGCATGCATTCACCTAAACACCAAAATACACGATCTTTTCTAAGATTAGTTATACGGGCAGATGTTTTTAATTAAGAAATAAAAAATCAGAGAAGTATCGTTAATTTTTTAGTAATGTAATTTAAAGAAAATAATACATCATAGTTTGTAGATTTTTTTATTGTCTTTGTTTTTAAATGCATTTTGAAAAGATTAGTGCGTTTTTTTTATTCCAGAAACTACCCATAAAAGGTAAGTTGTCTCATGCATATACAAACGTAAGTTTTCTTTGGCATACACAGTTGGTTTCTCAATTAATACTCTTTAAAAATGAGACATTACCTCCAATTTGATGTTGCATGGCTTTGTTGCAGAATCCACTATGTGTCATGAGGGTCTAAAGAAAATCTCAAATTCCATGTGGGGTCACTTTTCCTTGATTGGACCATGAATAACCTTGAGAAATCATTTATACAAAACAACATCAAATTATAGGAAAAAATAGGAAGCATATTAAACATAAAGAATCACTAAAAAACACTAATTATCACTAAACAATTTCAAAAACTATTAAGCAATCAAACCTATTGTTCATATTCATATTTGCATTGTCGATTATAAAAGCTAATTAAATCAACAAAAGCTATTAAGCAATTAAACCTAAAATAGAAGGTTGACAAATTCTAAACAGAGTTATACATAAAATGAATGACAAATTAATCCATAAACCATTCAAAGAACCCAATTTTTATGGCTAGACACATTTCTAAATAGAGTTATACCTAAAATGATTGACAAATTAATCCATACATCAATCGAAGAACACATTGTTATCGAGAGTTCTACCTAAAAAGATAGAGAGAGAATGAAAACCTCCAAATATAAAATTAATCACCATTTTGCCTCAACTAATAAGAAACCTAATTAATCATACATCAATAAAAAAAGCACAAAAGAAAAAGAAATTATGAATGAAGCTTACTCCTCATCATACCAAGAACATAAGTGTGAGAGCAATTGAATGTTTATAATTATTGTATAACAATCTTTAGATAAATATACCTTTGAGTTGTTCAGATAGTTTTTTTAGGGGAACTAAAAGCCGAATTCTACCATCTTAATATGCAACAGATGCAGACGTGAGAAAAGAACTTTGTTGCTGAACCCAAAAAAAAAAGTTTAGATTATTCAAAATTGGACCCAATCTCAAACCTTTTCGATGACTAAACTGTAAGCTAGTGTTTACCAAATAACAAACCAAGTAAAACTAATAGATTAGAGTTTAGAATTACTTTGCCCGGATGCATGATGTACATGGATTGTAGCTTGATGTATAGTTTATTAAGCTTAATGTACAATTCACCTGGACAGGTGTTCTTTTTCATGCTAGTCTCTTACCATGTGTTATCTGCTCTTCTTCTTCATCGTTCATCGGATATATCTATTTTTTTTAATTTCTCTCTTCTTCTTTCCAGCGGCATCTGTGTTGCAACCTTAAATCGCAGGTACTTGATTTGATCATTGTTTTTTCGATTCCTGTTGAATTTTTTAATCTCTACTGATGCGTCACTTCTGTCAATCTGAATTTGGAGTTGCAGGTTAATGGAATTGCCTGTGTTCTTGGGCCTCTGATTTCTTAATTGATTTTAAGTTGGTATGTTATTTTACCTTTGCCGTTTCAGTCTGTTGCTACTTGATTAAGATGCATGTGGGTTTTTTTACTTTGTCGCTTCTGATTTTGGGATCTGTTTTCCTTTATCGACTCTCGACTGTTGCGTGACTTCCTGAATCGCAATTCTGAATTGAAGGTTAATGGAATTGTTTGTGTTCATCAGATTTTGATTTCTTCGTTGATTTTGTAAGTCTATGAGATTTCGTTGTTGTTTTTTCAGTCTCTTACCATGGAACTAACTTGCATGTGAGTGATTGGACTCAACAAATAGTATGAAACCATCCACTTGATCCATTGATGAATCCTCTCCTAGACACCCAAGATATATTATAATTATTTTTTATATATTAACATAATTTCTACAATAAAAGTCACATATATCATCAATAGACTAAACCATTGTTTGATTTTATGTACCTGTGTTAACATTTTTCCATATATCCATTTGCTGCTGTTGGTTTTACTTACATGTGATTTTCTTCATTCATTAGTTATGTTTGTACCTGATCCATATATTTGTAGAATTTAATGTTGGTTTGGGATTTGTTATCTAAGTTTAATTAACATTTCTTTGAAGTATTAGTTTAGTTTATCATAAATTAATGACAGTCCAGAGAATTATGTACTTAATAGTCCATGGAAATATGTTAATCCTCATCTACTATAGATTCGAATAGTAAGAGAATTACTCACTAAGAAATGTAGATATGCATGAAGATTTTGAAAGTATCTAATCGAACATCATGAAGTCAAAAAATCTCTTAATTATTGCATACTTTTATTCTGAATATGATGTAATTATTATTTGTTCTTGGGGATTTTCCATTGGATTTTTTACATAGTTAATGTGAAGTGTTTGCTTGGATTTTTGAACTTCTTATTTCTTAATCTTGATTGTTTTTGTTGTTGTCTCATATTTGTTGTTAAGGAGTCCTGTAATTTCTATCTTATCTGCTGATTTCAAGGCACTTCTTTGGTGGTTCATGTAAGTGTGAAACTTTATAATCAATATGTTTTATGTTTTCATGAACATGTATGTAAAGGTAATACAATTGTATGCTTTGAAGTACACTTTAGGGGACTTATAATTTTTAGCTTAATTGTTGTTTTGTGTGAAACTTTATAGTTTAGAATTCTATGTCACATTTCCATGTTAATGTTCGTTAAGATAACAAAGCTGATTGTTGATCTAGTGTAAACTTTGTAGTCTAATTATAATTTTGATCGTTGTCGTTACAGATTATTCAAAGTTGAGGACTGTGGGCATGTGCTGATCATAGAAAGTTGACAGAAGCAAAGTACATGTAAGAAACAAACATCGCAAATCCTTACCTTATATTTATACACAAGCTTTACGATTAGCGCGTTGCGGCTAGCGAGACGTGTCAAAAACCTTCGGGAAATATGTGTGGTTAGCTAATGCAAGCAAAGCTAAAGGCAACATCGGTTGCACTTAGAAAAACCTATAAGAATATCGATGCATGAAAACCATTTACCGTTTCATTCGTATAAACATTGATCCAAAACAACCCATACACACATAAAAGCATAAGTTAAGCCTTTTTTTTAGGTAAAGGGCAAAACCCGGTAAAAATTTATTGAAAACCAAAAAGATAAACAAACAATTAGTAATAAATATTAGATAGAGGACAATCCCCTCTAACTAATATTTTCCCAAAAACTCTACCACAAAGGCCCCTAATACACCCATTTCTATATCTATATCTCAAAAATTTATCATTATTTTTTACTTAACAAATAACCACAACTAAACACATCATATATCCATTTATCATTCTCCTGTGTACCAATACCCACTGTTCATCCAAAATTCCCACCATTGATGCGAACTCAAATATAAAGCTTTATACTCATCTCTTTTCTTCTTATATGACCCAGTCCGAAACGCCCATAAACATAATCACAAAACCTCTTCCTTGGCCATTTCCATAATTTGGTCCAATAGACCATATAATAAGCATTCCAATCCCCGATTTCAGCTCTCTCATGCTAAAATTATTACCCATCCAGCATCTCATTTTTCCAAAATCCATGCATTTATTATGCAGACCCAAACTTTTACCAAATAAGTCACCTCTTTGATTATTAAAATCACCTTGTTGACCAAGAAAAGTCAACCAAACACTCATTTTCCTTGTCTGTTTCCTGCAACACCACCACAACCAAATTCTAATCTTTAAAATGTCTTTCCTTCCACGAAGCAGGGATGGACATGAGATGGAAGTGGCGGTAGTATTCATATGTTGTTCTTCTTCACCAAGCTCTTATCAAGGTTAGTTTTTCCGTATTTTTTGAATCGTTTGTTGATTGTCTTCCTTTTTTGTATCTAATCGTATAAATGCTATCGTGTCTTGAAAGGTACCTTTTTCTACACATATGTCTTCTGAAAATTTGATACATTATGTCTCATCCTTCTATTCATTCTTCTATTAGATACAATAATTTTTCCATTCAACCTAAGTTATTTGCTTGGCTATTGATTTGCTACAAAACTTTTATAAAGCTATTTAATACACTCTAATAGGATAGAGTTACTACCATTCATAGGCCTTTATGATAAAAAATAATGATTAAGTTCAGTTTCCTTTAGTTGTTTCGGTTTACAGATAATGTTTTTGTTTACAAAAATGCAAGGCTTTATTTCTTTTTCAGTTTTAATGCTTTTAGTATACTAATGGTTTTTCATTTTTGAAGCTTTCAATTATAATGCTACTCAACAATTACAAATAATGGTTTTTCGTTTTCTGTCATTTGTATATATTTCTTGTATGTTGTTGGTGTATGTCATTCTAATACTTTTTGCAGGTTTGTGTTATGGTATCTTCCAAATGGTGAGTTTTTTATATATTGTTTATTTTATTGGATAATGGGGAAATGAATAGATTATATGCAACAGTGACCCGTTAAGGAATTCAAAATGAATGTAATTTAATAATAAATTGTTCCAGACTTCCTCTTTTGGTTAGTTTATGAAGTCAAACATTGCATATGTTTTTAGTCAAGGGAAACATCTTTTATTTTATAATTTTGTATGTTTATTTTATAAATTACTGAATTTTTGCCTTTCTGGAATAGAACCCAAACTGGAGTCAGACCTATGAATCTATATTAAGTTCTACTTGCCTTATGCATTTCAAGGCATTTTGGGTTCATTGAGCTACCATTTTGATATATCGTATTGAGTTTGATATGCCTTAAGTGTTTAAAGTTTAAAATCAAAGTAAATTTTGTAATCTTTTTACTGTTTATGTTCTCAAATGACATATTTTCTTTCATGCATTGGGTATTTAAAAGAGCATAAATTACAACCTTATTTTTGAGACATGCCTCACTGATGATAATAGTGACAACTATTACTTTCCAGGTTGCAAACCTTCAACTCCACTTTTGTGTCATTTTCGGAAAGAAAAAAGAAGACTATAAAATTCTTGATTAAAGGTGAGTGTTCTTGGTTTTTATTTTTTTCTTCAAGTACTGTATAGGTAGAGAACTGAAATAATATTAATTTGAACAAATTTGATTATGATTGTGCAGAGGGTATTTGTTAAGTATATAGGGGTATCTTTTAGCTATGCTTTTCTTCTTTTTGGTATGTGGTTCAACTTATAAGTTGCGCACGGTTTGTTTTTAACTCTGAAAATGCAATGTGTATTCTTAAATATATGTAATAAAATTGACACCTTTTTTTGTTTTTATAGACTTGACAGCAACATATGCCTATATAAACGACCATTTGGGACATGGACATACACATATTATGGACCTTATGGTATTCCTTCTTCATGGCTTCAGGCTTGTGCCTCAACTTATAAAAATGATTTAAGTAATATATTCATTTTTATTATTTTAAATTTAATGGAAATTTGATTTATGCTTGGTATTATTCTCATTTCCAAAGTTAACTATCATGCCTCTTAGAAGGTTAAGTTATCACCTACCGCTTCGTATGTAAGTATTTCTTATTAAACATAAATTAATTTATCAACTTGTCTATGGATTAATTTATAATTACCTCAATTCATTTCATTTTTTAATCTTTTTTGTAGCATATCTCAACCATAGTGGTTTGGCTAGCCGAGCTTGAAGCTGGAAATAGTTTGAACGTTCGATTTGAAGGTGGTAAGGTTTCAGTAATGGATGTTAGGTCTGAGATGTGTGCAGCAGAATGTAGGAGGTAAGCTATATTATTTAAGTTCATCTTCCATATTATGTTTTTAACAATCTTGCATTGTGTTCTATTACAATATTCAATGGATCCTCAACATTAATTGGAGTGTTTATCAAATATAGACGGAAGTTAGGGAACCGGCTCGACCAATTTGGGGTCTCCGGACAGAAAAAATCAAGGTCATTTTTTAAAAGTAATTCAAAAACGGCCATTGTGGTTAGTCCCAACTTTGATACTGGTTAGTCCCAACTTTAATAGAATGAAACAAAATATAAATGTGTATCCACTAATTGGCATATAGGTTTTGAAGCGGATATAAAAAATTGCAACTAAAGAATAACAAAACCAAAAGTCGAAAATAAATAATAGTTATAGTATTCTTTTTATTATACTGAGAAATTAAAGTGTCATTAAAAGAAAATTTAACTAACGTATCTAAAAAAAAAGAAGACAAATATATACTATGCCAAAGAGACAATGATTCAAATATATATCTCATTCTAAGCACAAAATGTAGATCTTGAGGTACTCAATCACACCAAAAAAACATATCAAGTTGAGGTTATGTAGAATGGAAGGAACGTAATGTTTCTAAAGAAAGGGACAAAAGCCACAATTGTAGTCGACTATTTCTTAAAAGATATTGGGAGGAATCTGTTTTAGTAGCTGTGGGAATCAAAAAGAGTATTAGGCATATGTTTTATGTGGTTGCCGAAGTATCTATTTTACATGCTAATTTAGGTGCAATGGGCATTTAAAACCAAACCAGACGTGTATATGTTAGTTATCCCCTCACCCTTACCTAAACCAAAAGTCTTTTTTACTTGTCTGCAAACTAGTTTGCATATATAAACATTTGAAGAACTGGTTAGTCAATTTACTTCATGCTTTATTGTGCCCATTCCCAATAAACATTTGCGTATTAGGATTTTTTTGTATTTATCTAATACTATGAATGTGAAATAAAAGTGTATGTGTATTTTTAAGTATCCCCTCATCCCTTACCAAACCAAAAGTTAATTTATATAGAAAACTGTTCCAAATAACCATAACTAATTATAGTGAGCTAACCTTGTAGCTTCTGTTTCACTAACAATGCTTTAAGAACAACTTGACACACATCTTTTAACAAACCTGCATAATGAAGAACAAAACAAATTATCTCCCAACACAAAAGACCATCTACATACACTTAGAAGAACACATACATTCATACCCACTCCCAATAGTTAAAACACTAACATGAGGCCTCGAGAAGATGAAGGGCATATAATTCTAACAAAGAAAATCCGGTTTCGGTGCCGTGCAAGTTGAATACGTACGTGGTTAGATAACATGAATTTCTGAAAGCTACATTCTTCATCATAACACCATCAGCTAACTAATCTTTAATCAAATCTGCATAAAACAATCAACATAAAACAATTAATACAATAAAATGACAAATACGACGAATTCTAAAAAAATAAACGTATAACTCATTAGCCGCCGACGTTACATTTTATTCACGCCGGACAAAGCTACAAAAGTCTAACGTTCCGACGCAACATTTTTTTCACGTCGGAATCAATATAATGATTCTCGGGTATTAGCTTCCAGCGGTACATTTTTTTCCCGTCGGAAAAAAGGATATGGTCATTAACAAAGACTAAATAGCAACAAAATAAAAATTGAACAGAATGAACTTACACGATTTTAGGAGATGGCGGGTGGGGGAACAAAAAATGAGGTTTGGATGCCTTTATATAGGATTAGAAAACATGTGTGAATAATTAACATAAAGTTGCAAGAATTTCAAAAGATCCTCTTTATTATCTATATTAGGAGTTGCAAGAACTCCAAAAGATTATTATTATTATGCTATTTATGATATCAAATGATATTAACATCACATAATCACATTAATTAATCGGTGGAAGTTGAAAGAAGGCCATGAGTCCTTCTTCATGACGTTTAAACCCATGGTTTTCCTCTATTGATTACATCTACGAATTAAGAATAATTATATCATGATGATGATGATCATGATGCATCAACATGTATCATCTCTTTTAATTAAACAGCATGCTTAACCATGTAGTACCACATGCTTGCTTGATGAAAACCGTATTTATGATTTTGCAATTAATATGGTGTCAAAATAGTGCCATTGCTTAACTTTTATATATATATAGATTTACTAGTTTTTGATACCCGTGCGACGCACGGGCGGTTTTAAAAAACGAATACAAAGTTTAACATGTTATAAAAATGTAATTCGATAATTAGAATTAAAAAAAAGTAACATTCGACAATATAAAAAGTTATAAATTTAAAAAAAAAAGTATTCATATCTTCATTTATTATGAATCAGTTTCATTTAATTTCAGTTTTTAAATTAGGATATGAGATATGTATTTATTGTCAATTATTTTGTTAAAAAATTAGTGAATGACTTTGTCAATTATTCAAACCAATTAGAAAAATATAAATAAGGCAAACCATTTGAGCGGGAAAATGAAAAAAAAGATTGTTGTAGTGATGCCATGTGGCATTCAATCTTTTCATATATATATTATATAGATATAGATATAGATATAGATATTTATATCACTACTTTTTTTTCTCTCTTTCACTCACAACCACAATTAAATAATACATTTTTATATAATTTTCTCTCTCTTTCAATCACAACCAAACCTTAAATTTTACAGAATTAACAGTTTTTTTTGTCAAATATACAGATTTTCAATATTTTTTTCTCTCATCCACTCACAACCACTTACAACCAAACTTTAAATTTTAAGGAGTGCACTCATATAATTATACAGAACGGGCTGTAAATACTCTTAAAGTTACTCTTTAATGCCAAATTAAATACTTGTATGAAATTTGATATATATATATATATATATATATATATATATATATATATATATATATATGTTTTAACCAGTGGTTTTCAAAAATGCACATTGCGACAATAATTTTATTAATCTTAAAAATACTATATTTGACACAATTTGGTTTTGAAGTTTTTTTTTTATATAAACACATAGGGTTGTTTGTTTTTTCTTAAAACATCTTCAAATGAGTTTATGTCTGTAGACGCGCAGACATAGGCCCTGAAGACTGTTTGTTTTTTATCTTATGAAGATATTATTTGTGCTTAAAACTTCTTTAACAAAAAGCTTATGATTACATGCTTATTTCATCTTCACATCACAACTATAATAAAAAAGAGTTAAAAAAACCACCACCACCAAAAGAGTTAAAAACACCACCACCACCACCGTCGCCGCCAAATAATGTACTTCGTCTTTATTTTACTTTCTTTTTATGTTATTGATACTTGGTTTTATTATTGTATTTATATTGTAACTTGACAGTTATATAGTTTTTAGTTTTTGCAGACAGTATCAGGATTATAAAACAAACAGTCTTATATTTTCAGAATGCAGACCTTCAAACCACATCTTCAGCTGCAGACATGAAATCAGATGAAATCAGACTGCAAACAGTTTTTGTCTACAAAAACAGTCTTAGTGAGTATAAGAAAATGAAATTGAAGATAATATGGGTTCGTTGTTGGCCAAGCTATGTTGAATGCG
Organism: Deinandra increscens subsp. villosa; assembly: GCA_039602395.1. NCBI lineage: Eukaryota > Viridiplantae > Streptophyta > Magnoliopsida > Asterales > Asteraceae > Deinandra > Deinandra increscens. The sequence continues at coordinate 3,032 of JBCNJP010002875.1, read as the reverse complement.
GAATCAGACAAAGTCGCTAAACACGAGAAAACTTGTTTAGAGAATCAAAATGTGTTTATCCTGTTTGCGTTTGATACATTTGGGTCCCTGGCCCCCGAGTCAATGGGTTTCCTCAACAGAGTTCAGCGGGTCGTCCACAGCAATTCCTCGACCCCTAAAACTCAAAACTTTATTTTTAGTAGGATCGGTTTTGCTATCCAAAAGGGGGTTGCGACGCAACTTATTGCCCGTATACCTGTCACTTTATTGTGATTTCATCCTTCATACTATGAATGAGTAGCATCGACTATTTCAGGAAAAAAATCCCGGCCCGGCTTAAAAAAAGTTATAGACTCTTAAAAAGTTTGAGGTACTTGAAAAATATCAACAATTGTAGTTTATACTAATTTTATCCCTCCAACACTTTTCACGTTTAAACTTTTTTCCTTTTGATATGGATTAGATCTTGACCATTGATTTTCTAGATCAATGGTCGAGAATCATTCCTACACTTCACTCAGAAACAAGTCTTTATATTTAATCTTTCATTTATATACCTATTTTTTTTAAAGGCGTTTGGAACTACTCCCCAAATCTCTAATACCCGAGTGAGCTTTCCTGAGACGGGATTGTCACCGTCCATAATGGTTTTGACACTCCAGGCTTGGCTCACCCAAGAACACCATCAAGGAGGAAACTCACCACTTGAGAAAAACCCCCTTGAGCCAGGCTTGAACTTGAGACCTCAAGGTCCCCAAGCTCTAACCTTCATCCCCATACGATTGGGACAAATGCCCCTTGGTATTTATATACCTATTAAACTTGTTTTTTTAATGGCTAACTTTAATCTACTCTTAATCTAACCCTTTAAATCACAATAAAAATCGCCTATGCATGGGATAGAACCCAGTACCTCCAGGTAAGACAAAGTCTTACTGTTGGGTTTTTACAGTGGTGTTCGGGTGACACGTTTAGTAATATTTTTTTTTTACTAAACTTAAATATATATATATATATATATATATATATATATATATATACATAAGACATACCAGATAAATATATTTACAGATTACGCAGCGGAATTAACTATAATGCGAAAACCATAAAATCGTTACAGGATCAAATCACCGTTTACACGCAAACACGAAAATAAATAAATCGACAAAATAAATAATATCTAAATAATCCGATTTAGATATACATTAGTCGAATCCGAACAACCGTTTGAGACACCGGGATTCAACATGTCGATGCTAGGGTTGAACGAAACCGTAGACTCAAACTTCCGAGTCATATCAGCAATGGGTGAAGATGTGACTATCTCTTTGTTACCGGGAACAGCGGTGACTGGTGGATCTTGATCCATAAATTTCGACAAAGGCAGAATCGTCCCGAAACACAAACCGGAACTGGGATTAGAAACCTCGTGCTCGACGGTCATCACTGACGGTGCCACGTTGGCTGAGGTAGTGGTGCTTCGGTCGCCGGAGGCAGGGCGGCGACGGTGGAAGGAATGTACTTCACCAGATAAAGCGGTATGGGCCATGAGTGGGACGGGATCGAAGGAGCGGTGGCAGCGGTGGTTGGCGGCATCACACCACCGATAACAGCAGCGGCGAGACTTGCGGAGGGGCGGCGACGAGGCCTGCGGAGGAGCAACGACGGAAGCACGTGGCTGGGGTGCGGCTGCGGTGGTCAGGGCGACGACGGCGAATGGCGACGACAACATGGTGATGGTGCGATGGAGTGGCGATAGCGTACGACAGCAAGGCAGCGGCGGACGACAGCGTGACTACGGGTTGCAGCAGCGGGCAGCAGCGGCTCAAGGGAGTCGGTTACTATACGAACCATTCTTTATGTTGCACTTGCCAAAAATTGGCCTTTCCGCCAACTAGATGTTAACAATGCTTTCTTACAAGGCACTCTCACCGAAGAAGTATACATGCTCCAACCACTGGGTTACATTCATCCACAATATCCCAATCATATTTGCAAGTTAAGGAAATCGGTTTACAGGCTCAAACAAGCATCGCGAGCTTGGTACTTAGAACTAACAAATTTCCTCCTAAAGTGTAGCTTCAAAAAGTCGATTGCGGATGCCTCCTCATTCATCTATTCCAACGACACCATCACATGTTATTTTATGGTAGGAACAACAACGACTTCTTAACTCACTTCATAGCCAAACTTGCACAAAGGTTCTCGCTTAAGGACCTTGGGCCTTTACATCACTTCCTTGGTATAGAGGTAATTTCGCCAAATCTGGACTATTCCTCTCCCAACACAGGCACATACATGATACTCTTGAACAATTCAACATTTCCATAGCTAAAGAAGTTACAACACCATTAAGGTCCTCTGACATGCTTCATCTCAATGATGGAACCCCATCTATTGATCCAACGCCTTATCGGAATTTCATTTGCGGTTAACAAATTATCGCAATTTATGCATGCTCCATCTGAAAAACATTGGCAAGCACTTAAACGCATACTACGTTATTTAAAATGAACAATTCACTTTGGTCTCTTTCTCAAACGGGGTTCCCAGGTACATGTCACGGCTTTCTCGGATGCTAGTTGGGGAGACCCGGTTGATGCAGGGCGTTCCACAACTGCTTACCTGCTCTACCTAGGTTCCAATCTCATATCATGGAGGTTATAATGTCAAAAGTCGGTCTCCAGGTCCTCTATCGAAGCCGAATACAAGGCATTAGTGAACGCCACGGCTGAAATCCTTTGGGTCAACAATCTATTACAAGGACTTGGACTTAGACCGACAACAACACCAACCATCTATTGTGACAACACCGAGGCAACATACTTGTGTGGAAATCCCGTCTATCATTCCCGCATGAAGCATGTAGCTTTAGACTATCACTTCTTCCGAGAAAAAATCTCAAAAGGATCGTTAAAAGTTCTTCACATCAGTACCAAAGATCTATCGGCGGATGTCCTCACCAAGCCTCTGTCTCGGCAACCGTTTCTACGTTTTCGATCCAAGATCGGAGTCTCCGACGGAGCCTCCGTCTTACGAGGCCATATTAACAC
>JBCNJP010002873.1:0-12445 GCA_039602395.1 Deinandra increscens subsp. villosa | reverse complement strand
TTCCCGTTTTTCTTATTTCTTTATCAAAACTCATTTTTAGTTGAAACCAGCTTAGGGTATTATCTATTATAACATTTTATAATGTACTTTAAATTTTCAAAGCTTAATTCATCACCGTTTACTCGGGTTTGATAGCACAGCGTCTAGAAAACCCTAATTTGAATATTAACACTTTAAATATACATTAAACATATTTGAAATATGTTTCAAATATATATTAAACATATTCTTTAATCCGATAATTAAATTATCATTATCGTTAACCTTTATATTGAATATATACGTTTATATATATTTAATATTTAAATATATTCTTTTAATCAATTTTAATAAAACTGATTAATAATTATATATATTTATTGATATATATATATATTTACACCATTTAACTTGTTCTATTAACACTTTATATTATTCATGACTGAATTTCAGTCAAATAATAATACCAAAAAATATAAGGTGAATACCTTCCCGACGGGTCGTGAAACGAGTCCGAATAACCAACTAATAAAGTTGTCCGATTTGGACAAATAAATAGTCCTTCCCGACTAGTTTCTCGCCACGAGCATTTCCCCGTTGTCGATTTGTCATTTAGACAGAGTTACACCATTGAAACATTGCCCGAAAGTGTAGATTAGTTTAGTTCCAAGACCCGTTTCTTACTAATATTATAACCACAACCGTCCACCGTTAACCGCCAATCACCGCCACCATTCTCCGCTATCCCGGGTGTTCACTATAGTTGTCGTCGTCACCCGTCGTCAACCGTACGCCACCGAAAATCAATCGAAAGAGGGGACGGTGGTGTCGGGTTTTACCGCGTTTAATCCCGTTTCATCTTGTAACCACCACCTTTGCGGTCCATCATCTTCAACCGGCTGCCACTGCCATCTACCACCACCTACAATCTGGTTGCCACCCCTCTCCGCCTCTGTTCACCGTTGTCCGGCGGTTCACCACCGCCACCACTCACAGCCACCATCACTGTCTACCGCCAACAAACGACCGTCGTGATCGAAACTCGAGCAGAGTGACAGAGCAGAAGGTTCGAACGGGGAGCGAAGGACAGGGGAGCTCGTCGGAACTTCGAACGGAAAGGGGAGAAGGCTGTTGGGTTTCTGATCTCATCAGCCGGAGAAGAAGAACCGGAAGTCGTTGGTGCCTGGTGTGGTTGGCGCTTCTGGTTTCGCCAGAAAAACGAACCAAAAGGAGGGGCTACATGTTCGTCGGGGAGGGTCAGAGGGTGGAGCTGCTACTGTTACTTCGTCCTGATTCTCGCCGGAGGTTGCTACCGGAATTACGAGCAGAGGGGAGTCGCCAGCTCGATTGGTGGAACGAGGCTGTCGGAAAAATATCGAGAGGGGGGAAGGGGCTTCACGGATTTCTCTCTCTCTCCTTCTGATTTCTTTTTTTGTCGTGTAACTAATTCATTTTGAATTGTGAGTTTGTGTTGTATATGTATGTATGTATGTTATAATGAACATAAACTGCATATACAATACACACGTACACATATGACTAATGCTTTCATTTGATGAATCATATCAAAATTTTTGACAGCTATTAAGAAGTGAAGTAGGGAACAAGCAATGGATATTTTCTTTAATGTGAAATATTATTTAATAGGTAGGTATTATACCCGTGTTTTGAGCCCGTTTAATAATATAATACTTTATAAACGGATTATTAAAATTTCCGAACATTCAAAATACTACGGGAGTCTAATAAATATAATTATTATATTTATTCTTCGGTTATAACGTTAACCGGTGAGCGTTCAGTTATTACGCGGTAGAAAGCGCATCTAATCAGCGTCGCGATCGTGGCCGTTTGACAGACCGAATACGTCTTCTCGACTGAAATTATTAATAGATATTGTAATAATTATTTATACTTTGCCGATGCGTTATAATCATCTCGAACGGCTAACCGAATTGACTTCGGTTATTATCGCGTAACAGCAACGGTTACCGATTCCACCGTTTTTCGTGCTAAATATTGCAAATATATTTTACAACGAGTATGAATCAAGTATTTAGCAATACCTGATATTCTACTATCGCCTCGGTGCTATTTTAGTGACGTTCGTGCTTAAATACGGTTTATTACAAACCGATTATTTTGCGTTTTCCCGCTTCGTTATAACTCGGATTTGAGATCCGTCTGCGCCCACTATCTTTATTTTTCATTATCTACCATATTTTATAAATTCGTCTCTTGACGTTTCCTCGAATGTCGTATCGAATATTCGTACGCGAATAGTGACGTTTCTTTATCTTATGTATATATTATTTCACATACAATTTAGCTACTTAACAAATATAGCACACGCATATAATTTAAGTCACGAAATTCTGGGGTGTTACAGCTTCGGTCTAAGTGAATGGGGATGCGTGGAGGAAACCTATCGGATACACCCGGATATGGGGAGAGGCTCATGAAACAAAGCAATGTCATGATTATCACAAGGAAACAAGGATTTAGGGAGTTCTAAGCAATTCCTACACATTAGACAATCACTTAACTCCTAGCTTCAACAAGTTATATAGTTTCTAATGCAATCCAATCCACAACCAATATAAACAATACATTAGAATTTATTAAAATCATCACATCACAAGTCTTACATAAGTCCTCACTTACCATACCAGAATACATCCAAATGAACTAACACAAGTGCCAACACTGATACCAGTCTTAGGAATCACAACAAAGTACAAACAATTGACAATTGTCTAAAATCACAATATCACTGAAATACAACCAACAAAACAGGATGACAAGAACCACAACATCAATAACCATTATCAACAACAACCCCTCACAGCACCATACCATTAACAACCATCGATCCTCAATGCCTTTTCTTCTTTCTCATGCCAAATCCCATCCTAGCCGCTTCCCCAATAGCAGTAGAAGCCTTCGACAACATTCTAGCTATGCTCTTTTCCCTCTTTTTCGCTTCTGCGTTTTCCTCTGTTAGAGCGCGATTTTGCTCCACGAGGGCAGCAACATCGGGTGAACTCGGTCCTATGACCTCACGGTATGGGGAATAAAGAAACAGGTAACCAGAGCCAAAAAACGAAGAACGATGGGGCTCATTGTATGGAACGTACGGAGCATAAGGGTATGATGGCATCATATATGGTGGGGATGGTGAAGGATAAGCATAATAGGGATCCATGTGAGGTGGGTACACGGGGGCATGAGCATTGTAAGACCTATGTAGTGCGGGAAATGAATAATGATCAGAGACAAGACCAGCCTGCTGAGCCTCCATACGTGCTGCAACATAGGGATCATGGATGTCGCGAGCAAAAGGAGGGTATGGTGGAGGAATAAAATGTCCAGGCACAACGACGGCTACATAGCTGCTGTAAAAATGGGTACCTCAACCATGGGCTCAGACTCGTTGGGCCATCACTAACACCGGTAAAATGGCGTCAGCTGGAGCATAGGCAGGGAACGCGTACACGTGATGCTCATGATGTTAGGAATGGTAGCTCACAGAATTACCGGTCGAAAGTTCGATAACCAAGTGGTTACTAGACTGCTGTTGGTCCTGGTACCCCTGCTGTGGTGGCTCAACCTCCTCATCAAAATCCACAAGTGGGGTCGTTGCTGCTACGGCAAAACCAACATCTATCTCCTCGTGCGTCAGGTGGATCTAGGGAATATGTTGGACTGACATGCGAGCTCTAATGCACTTCCTAGGGGTCGTGGAAGATCGACGGGCTGCTCCTCCTGCACTGGGGTGTTCCAAATGAATGCCAGTGGTAAAACCACATAGCCCGAAGAATCGGGGCTTAGAGGAATGACCGGTCTGCTGGGGCATGCGTCAAATTTCTTCTTGCCTTTACCACTGGATCGGGAAGAAGATGATTTACTGCAACCGAAAACCATTTTTCTTCAGGGTACATGTTCAATTTGAAAGTTAGTAAAGAATTTAAAATATATATCAAATATCCCATGCATACCTAGGGTATTGTTACCCTAAGTCACGCTAAGGGCGATGTGTCCTATTACCCAATGCACAAACACACACAAGGAGTGACTTTTCTCTTACGTTGGTCTGTTAGGATTCACCAAGTCTTAGTATACATGTGGGTAGGAATGGAAGTCTGCAGTACTATAATTACTACCAACCTTACACTGATCCTTGGTATCCTCCTAACACACACACATTTTCACCTAGGTCAACGCTTAACAAGGAAGACTATCAGCTTTCGTATGCCTGCTAGGGTTCGCTGAGTCTTGGTGCACCTGTGGGCAGGAATGTTAGATTGCAATGCTAAAACTACCACCGACCTTACACTAAACCTCAACTACTCCCTAGCACACAGACGTCCACCTAAGTCCTAGACTTAGCAGTGGGCTTAGCCTTAAATTTCTTAGAGGTTCAAGCTTAGGGGCTCTAAGAGTCTACCTAATCTACTCGAACCTTGGGCTCTGATACCAACCTGTCACACCCCGCCACGTCCTGCAAGGCGCGGGGGAGAGGGCGTGGTGACCGACTGCCCATATCAGAACTCGCGGAAGCATACATATAGATGTAAGAGTAAGGCAACACGCACACAACACACAACCTATCCAAACCAAACATACACAAGGTCCATGGGGACATATATAATTGAAGCCTTAAACATTATACATAATCCTTGGCCCAGGAAGACCCTAAGGCTAAAAGTACGATGAGAACACAGACAAACAACTAAAGATAATCATGGTGACAACATTCACAAAACAACATAATAACCCCCAATAAGCATAAAGCTATCTCGTCCCAACCAAACGTAACCATCACCATAGCTTTACTTACCTGCACATGAACCAAAAAGACGTCAAAAACAGAAGTTGTTGTTGAGTCATAGCGCGTTTGACTCAGTCACAACACCAAAACAATTTCCAAATATTGTGCATGTTATAAGTTCCTATGGTTAGACCATCACTCCGGGGGTACGATCCTACGGTCGCACGCCTCCCTTCATGGACTAGGCATATACGCCATCACCCGATCCCTAATGGGTCCAACATAAACGGGCATGAGACACATGATCTACCTCTACAGCTTAATGGTGTATTATGTGTCTTTGTGGCCCGTCACTAGGCCCAAACTAACCATACTAATCAACATGAGAGCCACGTAACATGCGAGTTTAAATTTATAACACGGTAACATATACCTAAGAACAATAATAAACAACAAGTAATAATTTGACATGGTTTCATGTACACCCCCAAAATTTAAAATAAGACTAGGGGAAAAGCTATCAACTCACTGGTTCTCAAACTGTGAAATAAAAGCGTCACTGGGTGCGAGAAGGCCAAACGTCCAAATTTTATCACATATGCAAGTCTATACTGATATGTACACACACACACACACATATATATATATATATATTATATATTATATATATATACTAGGGGAATACCCGCGCGATGCGGCGGAGACGACAATCAAGTAATATGATACTTGTTTTTTATTAGTTTATAAATCATCTCGTGACATATTGCATTGTACATTTGTTAGTTTCTCATGGATGGCATCGATTTAATTTATCTAACCTTGTAGATCTCAATAAAAATAATAACGAACACCCGAATAAAAATACATATTCGTCATAAACATAGTAATTTAAAAATAAAATGCAAACACATGAATAATAAACAAGTGTAAGAAATTCGCGTGATGCAACGACAACGACAATTAACCAACACGGGACTTTTTTTTTATTAATTTATAAATTATGTCTTGATATATTGTATTCGCGTTAGTGTTTTTGTTAGTATATCAATCCCGTCAATTTTGAACTAATTAAACAAAATATAATTACTAAATGATCATGTCGATTATATTCCATCGCGTTGCGGTGGCACCACCGTATCTATGTCATGTGATTATTTCATCATGTGCGTTGCGGTGGGTAACAGTACAAATAAAAGAACGTGTCCGAAGGTTTACAGCTTGTAACCAAAATAATATTATCATACCTTTAGAAGGTCCATGTCTTCTTACAAAATTAAGTAATTAATCTCAGAGTTGCTACTAAGACAAAATTGCAATGGTAAACATCAAAAAACTTCACTCTCACTTGTGTCCCGGAGTAGCTTTGCTTTGTGTTTGATGGCTGAACAGAAGGTTGGTCAGAGATGGTAAACATGTCAATTCCTTCCTTCTTTATTATCTTGAATTTAACAAAGGTAAAACAAAGGGTAAAACTGGTAGACAAGTCAATTCCAACAATTTGATCTGCAATCAAAATTGCTCATTGCAATGTGCTTGTCCATATCTAGGTCACACCCAAAACACATACATTATCAAGAGTTATGTGAATAAAGAAATAAACAATTTACGACATATTGTTCAACTTTTAATGCAAAAAGGAGTAAGAGTTCTTATAGAAGCAGCCATTCGTTTTTTAGTCGCTTCTCAACAAATAGTAAGCTTTTTGGCATAAAGCTTCCCATCCCCACTATCAAAGGTCAAGATCACAGCAAGTGGGTCAAGAACTATGAAGAACGCTTGTAGATAAAAAAGACAACTTTGTGTTCATTGTACTTGCTTTTTTACAAAATCTCATAGATATTACTGAAAGTCTGCTTCTATTTTTAGTTTTTTGATATTTAGTAGTCATAATGTGGGTTCGATTATATTTTGGCGAAATAAACAATGGAACATAGATGAGGCATTAAAGAATAGATTAGAAAGTATAAAAATAGGTCTAGTTATAAAGGAAATAACATAAATTTAATAACAGATTTATGACAGAGGAAAACAAAGAGAAGTTTAGTCCTTTACATGTTCAAATGAAGTTGCACTACTCTATTTAACCCATTATGACTTAAGATATAATGATGAAGCATCTAAAGTTGTATTGTAGAACAGCATTCATATAAGTGTACAAAATGTGTTTTCATCATGTAATCATCCTTTAAATAATCACCAAGGCACAGATAGACAATTTAACCAAAATAAAGGTACAGGAATGTTTTTATTCATGTGTGTAGATGTAAAAAAAAAGGCATGGATCATAGAGGAACAAATGTGAGTCAATTTTTTAAAGTTGGTTTTTTAATATGAAACTGTGTTAATTATATATTCTAAAAACTTAGTAAAGTGGGAAAAAAGCATGATAAAGTTAAAATCTATTATCTCATATTTGCATCAGTTATAGACTTTGAGAGTCAAATGGGGTACTTTTAACTTTAAAAATTTTAACTTCATTATCTTAAATCTTAAAAGAGAGAGACCCATTATTTGAATCTTGAATGAGAAAGATTGATAATTACATTAAAATTTGTTAGCTTCTTTGACAAATTATAGACTATTTGATTCTTCAAGTTCAAATATGTTAATGTAAATAAGGCATGAGTATGACTTGAAGACTCTTAAATATTGAGAATTTATAGTGGTCATCGGTATATTCATGCTGAGGTAAGAACCATTCCTTCATAACAAATATGTAAAAAAATTCATGCACATCAAAGAGTAGCATAATCGCAGCAATGTGACGAAAGCAAATAGCTTGAAATTAAGCGCAACAAAGTAATCGAACAAAGGTAAAAAAAAATGTAAATTAATAGAAGATGTAACTGTACCATACAAATTGAAGTGTACAGTGATGTCTTTCACATCCTACTATTGGAGTTGGCTGATTGTTGTTTCTCAATTGTATTACATGGCCATTTGATTTGCTTTCTCAAACCAAATGATGCCCACATCCATTAATCATTTTCCACCCAAAAACTAACATTATTTTTCTCATGCTATTGTCCTACAAATTGCTAACAGAAAAGTACTCCTTAAAGATATAAAGACCCGCGGGGGGGGGGGGGGGAATGGGGATTTAAGCCAATAAAATCAAACAGCAGCCAGACGCCTATCTTTAGACCATGGAATTCCAAATGAACATTTCTTTATCTAATCTGTAGCAAATTCAACATAGAGTTGTAAATGGTTCATTTTGAGATCAAACTGTAATTTACCAAAGAACATAATAATGACTAGACTGAAACTATAGGGTGAGGTTATTGTGAGAAGTTTAGTTTGGAGAAGAAGGATAAGAAGGAATTATAACCATTAGATATTCAATTAAATAAAGATCTATGGCCCACAATTTTCTTATGTAGAATTAGAGAGACTAACTAAAGAAAACAATAGATGGAGGGGCATTTTTGCCCTTTTATCAAATTTCCCCCATTTTTTAAACCTTCATAACTCTTAGATACGTCATTATTTTTTTTTAAAACTACACCATAAAAACGAGCTTTTTTTATCTTTAAAACGCGTATAGTGTTGTTATATATAAACTATAATAAAAATACTCTTTCGATTGTATCAAAATGTTCAGATCATTGGTTCATTGTGTCAAAATGTTCAGATCATTTTGTCATATTGTGTCAAAAATGTTTAGATCATTGTGTTATATTGTGTCAAAATGTTCAGATCATTGTGTCTATGGTGTCAAAAAACGAAAGAGTATTTAATATTATATATAGCAACACCATATATACTTTTGACACAATGACACAATGATCTGAACATTTTGACACAATGACACAATGATCTGAACATTGTATCAAAAATCAAAAGAGTGATTTTTTATAACACTATACGCGTTTTAAAGATAAAAAATGATTATTTTTATGATGTATTTTTTTTTATAAATAACATCGTATGTGAAAGTTATGAATGTTTAAAAAAATAGGGGAAGTATGTAAAAAGTCAACAAAGATGGCTAAGGCTAAAATACCCTTTCTTCCTTTTTTTATTAGATAAAGATTCAATGGCTGAAATTCCTTCTTATCCTTCTTACCCAAACCAAACTTTTCATTTGAACCTCTTCTAAAACTATAATCTACCAAAAAACATAATAATGACTAACCGTCCCCATGTCGATTCCGTTACGGGAGACGGTTGTTCCTAGCCGTTTCCATGCTTCATATGACTCAGATCATTGCATTCTATGGCTGCAAAAAAGTTGTCGGGTTATTGCCACGCAAAAGACCTACTTAGACTTACAAAGTAAGATCATAACATCCATCATAACGCACATTGGAAATCCATATTAGCCACCAAAGCTAATAAAGAATGGATAATGAGGCAAGAAGATTTTTACAATAAGCCTCAAATCAGGTAAGCAGAGCGAATAACATAATTTAAGTCACAAAACCTTACATGTGATGTCAAAAAAAGAAACCTTCGTACTATGGCAAGTTTTAATAGCTAGAATGCATACCAAACCATAAGAAAGTCAAAATCATCACAACCGTCTGTAAGTGGCTAAGATCTAGGGTCAATCATCAGAGCCAACACAAAAAAATATAAAATACAATGTAAATTAAATAATAATAGCTATAATTATTACCTTGTGAAATTGAAGTATTGTACGGGTATTTTTTTCTCTTGCAACATGTCTAGCATTTTCATCTCAGAAGACAAAAGGAATAAGACAGACCGCCCTATAGAATCATAACGGGTTGTGGAACCAACTATATGGATGTAACTTGCCACATCACTAAGTCAATATACCTGAGAGAAAAAACAAATCAGATTTAAACCAAACAACGCATCGTAAGACCCGAAATTATAGATGGGAGATTCGGCCAATTAACTTGGTATGTAACAACAAAGGGTAAAATACCATTGCAAATCAGATTTCCACATTCTCGGTAACTCCTATCCCTACAAACGTACAATAAAGTATGATATGCCAACATATATCCGAATAAAACAACAAAGGGTAAAATACCTTTGCAGTCTCATAGCAGCATCCAAACACCACTTTAAATGAGCATTAACTTGTTTATATAGGACTTGCTTTGATAGGATCCTGAAATGTTCGAACATTAAGCAAAAAGAGAACTTAATTGGAGCAAAGAAGTCCATTATAAGACGATCTTATGATAACACAAAAAAATTGATCGATAGCTAAGAAGGAATTTCGAATGCATCTAAATTATAAGCTAAAAAGAAAAGACTAAAAAGGGTACTTTGATGGTATTTCACGAACTATCAATGAAATGCGCAATGAAGATCAATGATTCAAATATTACTACAAAACCCAAAGAAAATGGTTCAAAATCAACCCGAAAAACGTTACATGGAAGTAAAATCTGGTGGAAATCGTAACAAAATTCGATTTACAAGAAGAAATCAACCAAAAAGAAACTTGAAACAACCAAAACATCACGAAATTTCATCTGTAATACGACAGACTCGAAGTATACAAACAAAATTCTCCGATCTAAAGCTGTATTTTCTATGTAATTCTATTTACAGCTTTCACAGAAAAAAGAAAACCCTAACACAAACCTAGATCGCATTGCCGATAAAGACCCTGTTATCTATTAGAACTCATTTAGAATTTTAAAGATCTAAGGAAAAACGATATGAGCAAGGGATTAAATCAAAGCTATTAATCACCAGGTCAGAGAAAGGATAAAGAGAGACAGATCTTGAAGCAGAGAAAAATCTTGAGGTAGAGAAAATCAACAATCTGATTCACCTGTCTAATAGAAGAGATAGCTACCTTGTATGTATGTGAGAGAGAGTAGTGAAGAGATATTGAATTTCATGTTTGAGAAGACGATTTGAATTTCAAATTCCTACAACTACTTGAAGAATCCAAGAAGGGGCGTTTGCAATTCTTGTTAAATTGTACTTGTTTCCAAGAATAGGCCTGCATTCTACCATCAGATAAGAGGAACTGAAAATGGTTCTGAAAATGGAGATTTACATATTCTCCCATGGGATAAAACCAAGAGCAGATCGTCCATCTGGTTTTCTTTCTCCTTGTCGTATGAAAAGCAAGATGGGTCGCCGGTTTGAAAGAGAAGAAGGTATGCTTTAGATTGAGAAGCATGGATCGAGAGATAGATTGAAGCCCAAAGTGGAATGCATCTTAAGATTAAGAAGTTTTTAATTACGAAAATGCCATTTTAAACAATATACATTATATAGTAGTATAGATATCGGAACCTGACCAGAATGTATGCACAACATTTGGTAACAACAACAACGACAAACGAGAAATAGTCCACATTCGCGAGAATATACTGAACGGTCATAAACACCCGTACGAGATCATCGGGCCCAAATGGGTGGTGAAACATCACCTCCGTCAGTTCACAGGCTCATACTCGTAATTAAATCCAACCTGGGTTGCTCGGTAGTTCCCAATTTGCACAACAAAGCAAAAACAATAAAACTGCTAAAGGGGCACATGTGGACCACGAAAGAACCAAAGGACAACCCATGCGATCCGCATGGTTAGTCAACAGACCAAACTGACTTCCCAGGAGATGCGGACCGCAAGCGAACTAACAACAACCCTATACGGTCCGCATCGACTATTATTTTGTCTTTTAGTGATTTTTTTTTCTATTTTTCAGTTTTGGCTCGTTTCGACAACAGGGTGTTGTTCCAATCGTTTTCAGTAGATATATAACAAATTTCCAGACCCTTAGGCCGTACTGAGCAATAGTTATAGCTCCAGGTTTAGCTTAATTTTTACTCGAAATCCATTTACAAGCGAGTTTAGCCAATTCCCCTCAATCTAAACTCCCTTTTTATCACTTAGGGACTGGTTCAAATTACACTTTGAGGCCAAATAGCTACTAGAATTACCTGGGTGTCATTACCCATCTACCAAAAGTCCAAATGCTCGGTTTTCGGGTTTTCCAAACACTAAAATATGACTATGGCCTCTATACAATGTCCAATCCTCATCTTGTGACATTTTTATCACTGAGATTATAGGGTTTCTGTCACACACCCAATTTCCACTCATGGAGTTTTACCGTGTGGGGTGTGAGCAAACCATGATCCCAGTCCATTAGTTACAACAAACAACCATTAAATATCAAAAGATTTTCATTATATTAAAATATAATATAAATTCAGAGTTTTACAAATGCGGAAGCATAAACAAAAGATTTAGTATTTACATAAAACATTTTCACTCAAAATAATCGTAACTTGTATAGAAAACCATAACACGGTTTTAAAGGCTCATGTACGCATACTCATGATACTCGAATACCTGCGACCTGAGAGAAACATGTTTAAAGAGGAAGTGTCAACCAAAGGTTGGTGAGTTCACGTAAGTAACGTATACCCAAGTGTACAGAAATGTTCCACGGATACGACAGTCTTTATCCGTAAATAGTAATGTCATACAAACACGACATTTATTGTTTGTAAATAGTAATGTAAGATTTAAAGCATAATCCATATTGTAGGTAGCTAGCCTATTTTCATGTCACTAAATGGTTCGTAACCGAAGCTGACTAATGCACGCAGGTACAACCTACGCGTTTTGCCTTTCCCGTGCCCACCAGAGCAACGGTATGTTTAGGCTGACATTGTTCTCAGTCTGACCACCAGTTGGGTGGTGCATCTCGTGCCCGCTGAGTGGGGTTTGTCAAACCCTAGTAGTAC
>JBCNJP010002872.1:0-74000 GCA_039602395.1 Deinandra increscens subsp. villosa | reverse complement strand
ATATATATATATATGGAGATGATTATTTGAGAACCAATTTGATTTGAAAACTAAAAAAACTAATTTGAGCCACAAGTTTATTTACATTTATCCCCCTCCCATGAATTGTAGAGGTCCCTCCTGAAATTTGTGGTTGAGATTTAGTTTTCAAAAGTTCTCAAAGCAAACTAATTTGAGCCACAAGTTTATTTACATGTACCCCCTCCCATGAATTGTAGTGGTCCCCTCCCTGAAATTTGTGGTTGAGATTTAGTTCTCAAAAGTTCTCAAAATAAAAAGTTCTCATTTGAACACACACACACACACACACACACACACATATATATATATATATATATATATATATATATATATATATATAGGGAGAGGATCATTTGAGAACCAATTTGGTTTGAGAACTAAAAAGAACTAATTTTAGCCACAAGTTTATTTACATGTATCCCCCCTCCCATGAATTGTAGTGGTCCCCCCTGAAATTTGTGGTTGAGATTTAGTTCTCAAAAGTTCTCAAGACAAAAAGTTCTCATTTGAACCTAACCCTATATATATATATATATATATATATATATCGAGACCACGCGTGTCAGACAGTTTCGTACGGAAGATTCTGCCAGCTGATCTTTAAACAAACTATGACACGTCAGCATAACGATCTTGGGTTCCGACATTTCTCTGACCTGCTATGCCTATAAATAGCTGGCCCCAGGACAGAAATGACATCATACCTTTCTTATTTAGGATTCCCCAGGTTCTCTCTTGGCTTCACTCCCCCTCATCTCCGGACCTTTGTATCTTTCTTTGCCCTCCACTTGACCCAAGGGTGATCGTACGGCCATCATTCGGTTTAGGCGACCTCCTCTGAGCCACCTCACCACTCCAAGACATCAGCCTCATTCTCTACGTAATACTTAGCCTTATCCACCTTCTACATTTGGCGACTCCAGTGGGTAGGTGACTACACAAGTGAATGGCAAAGATAAAATAGCCAACGGACCGAGTGAACCCAGGAAACGAAGTTGACGAGCAAGAACGTACTGACGACGAACATTCTGAGCACGAGATGCCATCTCCACCTCGGGCACCTGGCGGCCCGAGTAAGAAGTCGCAGAACTGCTCAGTCGTGCGTTTGCACAGAACAATGAAAAGATGGTGCAATTCTTCCATTTAGTTCAAACCGAGCCTGACGAAAACGACGCCAGAGGCCTCTGCAGCCGAAGTCCACCAAGAGCCCCAACCCCAATCACCTCTGGCGCCAAGAGTACCACCAGCCGTTGTACAGAAAAACCCAATGCCTCTGCTGTTACAACCCAGGAATTCGTCACAGTAGCAGAACTTACACGCCTACTCGAACAAGAACGCTCAAAGAAGCAACCTGATGACCTCACCTATGAACATTACCCGCCATACCAAATGAGCTGCAACACATGCCCTACCCAAAAGGACACCCCACTTTGACTCTCTACAACGGCCGTGGCAACGCCAGAGAGCATATCTCCCGCTTCCTCGAAGCACTTGGCGAACATGAAGAAAATGCAAACCTGCGACTACGATAATTCTCTAAGTCCTTAACAGGCCGAGCCTACACATGGTATAATAATATACCAGCCGGAAGCATTCACCCATGGAGATAGATGGTCAAAAATCCATCCAGAAAGAGCACACAAAGGCTTAATATCTCCGCGGGCATTGAGAAAAGGTGTTTTGCATCAATTTCAAATAAGTAAGATTCAAGTACTGTTTGTTAGTTAGAGTTAGTTTTTACTTTTTGACTTCCTTGTTTTCTTGTTCTTGCTTTTTACCATACTAAATTCCCTCTGTTGTCAATGGGCCGCCACTTCCCCTTCTTCGGAGTGAGGACATATCCTAATAAAAGAAATTAGACGACCTCGGAAGGAACCAAGGTCGGTGAGGAAGGTTACTGGCCCACAAGAAAGCTAGAAAGCGGATCTAGCCTGAATTGAATCGCGAACTCTTTGGTTGCAGTTAACATAATGACTGGTGAATTCTCCATGCCGTGGAAGGCGAAAGCCATTGTTCACTATTTCCACTCCCAGCTAAACAGATTTGAAGACTGGTGGATCACTCTTAACCCTAACGGGGCCCTTCTTTCGCTTTCCTGTCTCTGTCTCTCGACTCTCCGATTAGTAAGTCAATCAATATCGGTTCGATGGTTGGTGGCTTGACTTTCGCTTCGATAGTGAATGGCGAAACCAAGATCCCCCCCCCCCCCGCTTCGGTCTCGGTGACTGTGATAAAGAAACCTTCCCTCTTGTCTTTCCTGAAAGTCTGGGTGTTAAATGACTCTAAAGAGAGTGAGTGACCAACGAACAAATCAAGGAGGAAGAACTCGCGGGCTTTCTATAGGCCTTTTCAAAAGAAAGATCGATAGGTCTTTCACAGTAATGACCTTCAGTAGTGCTTCTTCCCCGCTCTGGACAGTAATAATAGAAGGCAAGCTAGCATTAGCAAGGCAAGTGAACTTGAAGCAATAACTCTTAAGGGCGGGAGTGAATGCACCATTGGAGGATGGGGCACGAATGAAAACGACGAAAAGAATCTCCCACACCTTTCTTTGATTTGATTTGGTTCTCTCAGTGTTTCGTATAAATAAGAGGCATTGTGCGTTCTGTTCGTTCAGGCGCGTAATGCAAGAACGAGTAGGATATCTGCTCTCTAGCTTAGCTGATCGGGGGGCTGTTGTTTGCTCACCACTGGGAGATGGAACCATATCCAATCAATGGGGCTTCTTTGTTCAATCTCTTGAGGTCGAAGAAAGGATTGACGGCCTGTTGATCAAGGAAAGCCAAAATGAAGTCTTACTTCTCTAGCTTGGGTTGTCTTCCCGGATCGAAGAAGTAAGGCAAATACGTATGGGACTTAACCCAGAACAAATTGGAGTTCGGGCGAATCAATCATCCGAACCTGCGATAGTTAGACGAAACTAATATAAAGAGAGTGCCCGAAAGAAGTGGAAATCCGACCCCTGAGTTTATGAGTAGAAAACTTTGAACCCTATGCCGTGTGAGCTTATGCCAAAACCCTTTCTTCTCTTATTTCATTATTCGTTTTTGCTGCGGGGGATATTCCCCGGTCAAAGGCATTAAGACATGCCGATTTTTTGAATACCATAGAATAGGAGTAGGACAAGGATACCAAACCTTTTGATCGGTATTCGCCTTCTCTTAATAAATTTTGAGTTTTACGAAGGGGCGAAACTGCTTTAAATCGGTCCCAAAGCGCCCTTTCGCCTCAGCCCACAAGAAATGACGTAAGTAGTAGTGCGGGCAGAAAAGGCTTCTTTTTTCGGCTCTCATCCCCCGAACTGTCTCACGAAGAGACGAATTCGTCGTTCATTGCTTAGGAAGCCAGCATTTACAGTGACAGAGATCGGGCTTTGATGGAATACTTCAATCAAGAAGAAATTCCATTTTGTCGGGTGTAGGTCTGGGATCGCCCCCTTTCGAGTTCAAGAATAAAGCCCTTCAAAAGCCTTAGGGCACTCCTATTACAAGCCATTCAATGAGACCAGCCAGCAAGTGCATACCTAAGTTTAGGTTCTATTGATCTTCCTAGTCGTACTCGTTCCAGGCCTTGGCAGCTATTCAGTAGAGTTGACTAAGGGGTGGCCTGCCTCCTCACCGGCCAATGGGTAGCTTCGAACAGAAAGATCCTGGGCCAATCCACATTCCCATAATGAGACATCTGAAGCCTAGGAAACAAGTACGAATGTTAGCTAGTTACTCGTAGTAGTTAGAGCGATAAGCGAACCGGATACAACAACAAGAAGTTTATATACTAGCATGGTGCCCGCGCGTTGCGGCGACAACAGTTTATAGTGCATTATCCGCTATTTGTTTACACATTATGACGGTGCGACAATTTACAACGTGATATCCGTTTATGCTAGTGCGATGCGGCGCAGAAACAATTTATAATGCGGTACATGCGCGTTCGGCAACAATGACAATTTATATTCCTCCTCTGATTAGGAATTTATTTAATTAGGCATTTAATTAACTAACCAACGTGGTACTTGTTTACTTGTTAGTTTATCATCCATCTACTGATATATTGCATTGTACGTTTGTTATGATTCTCCTGGTTGTAAGCATTTCCCATTAGATGTCAAAACGTTTCATCAGATTGACATATATATGCAACACATTTGACCCATATTAGTTATATATGGCAACGAATATCAACCAAGAGAAACAATTCTAAAGAATAAGTTATAGAAGGTAGCTTATAGCGTGTTATTTGTCTTCTGTTCGCAAGTTCGTCGGTGACGACAACTTACAACACGAAAGATGTTTACTATCTTGAATGAATAAATAAACCTATTAGAGATGGCACAATGACAGTGGCGAAGCTTGGCCTAAAAAATCATCCGGGCCGAAACTTAGGGTCACAAATTTTTTAGGTTGTCGCTAGGTTTTATGTTCGGGTCAGATATTCGGGTCGGTTATTCGGTTCAAGTCGGGTTAAACAACAAAAAATTTAAAAAACTAATTGCAATAATTCATTAAACTAACCATTGTTTAACAACTAACAAAAAAAAATTTAAAAAACTAATTGCAATAATTCAAAGGAGTAAAAGACTAACAAGTCCATAATTTATTCAACTAGTTGTAACAATCTTAAATTAACATCCTAAATAACAATCTAAACCATAATTTAATCACAATCCAAAAATCCCCAAATTTTGAACATAAACCCTAACTTAAACACAATCACAAATTCTCCAAATTGATGAACCTCATGAGTACAAAACCTAATTTGAACATAATCTAGGTTAAAATTGAATTGAAAACACAGAGAAATTTAACTAATTGAAGTGTTTAAGAAATTGAAAAAACTTACCTAATGGATGATTGAAGAGAACACGCACAACAAGATGGAAGAATGAAGTCAATTAGGTGAGTTACTTGTCCCGTTCGCCGGCCGGATATCCTATTTCCGACGAGTTCGCCGGCGAGTTGGCGGCAGTAGCAAGCAGTTAGGCAGAGCAGTGGCGCAACAAGCAGGTAGGCAGGAGCAGCGCTCTTTTTTTTCTATTTGTCTCTCGACTCTCGCCGGCAAGAATGAAGTGCACATAAACCTTTTTTTTCTTTTTCTTTTTGGTATTTACATTTCTAACCCTAAACTATTAAACTATATACATTTTAATTCATATCTTTTATATAATTTAGATTTCAAATAAATAACGAGTCGATTCTAAGTTTTTAACTATGAAAACTTTATAAAATAAAATTTGTGTTTGTAAATCAGAGATGTATAGGGCCGAACAATATATATAATTTTTTTTTTGAAAACATCTCACGGGCCAGACTATATATATATAAAAAATTTGAACTGCACGGGTATACTACCCTACTTCTGAGCGAAAAAATGGCCCGGGCCGCGGCCCCGGTGGGCCCAAGCAAAGCTGTGCCCCTGCACAATGAGTTATGTGATGGATGAGATAAAATGCATCGGTCTCAATGAAAATGTTTACTATCTTGAATGAATTAATAAAAAATTACAGAAAAATAAACTCTTGCAAACCGGTCAAAATGGATAAAAATGGATTATTAACTTACATTTTATTTTCATATAGATGGGTGTACGAAACTCACCTTTTTCTAATTTGGTTTAAAAAATCTTTCAACAAAAGCAAGCATAAACACCTAAAATCCAGGGGCCACCCGGACATTAAATGAAGAATTGATTAGCCTTTGTACACGCAAAAATTGTTTATAAGTCATAATTCACTGCACAACCTTCCAGATTAATTTTCAAGTTTGTTGAGTCAGATCCCTTAGAGAGATGAACCATGGTTCTCTAATAATGTAGTATTTAAATTGAGCTAGCTTGGTAAATATAACAGATTGCAACTTGCAAGCAAATCATGCATTTTAATGAAATTCAACCAAGTCTATTACTTTATCATTCCTTTAGTTTAGAGTCACTAAATTTGAGTTCCTTTTTGTTTTGGTTTCTAGGCTGCAAAAATGAGACTCTAATGAATGATGTCTTTCTGTTGACCCCATGTGCAGGATGGTGGGCCAAAATAAATTGTGATTAATGATTTGGTGAAATGTACGGATGGAGCACTTGGCTAGGGGTTTTGGGATTATATGATTGTAGTTGTGTTTTAACAATTAATTATTAATGAATCACACATAAAAACATACATTATAACACTTAACACTTGAAACATATGCTTATCATTAAAACTAAAGAAAATAGTAAAATAGTGAACAGAAGAATATGCAAAAAATGAAGTAAGAATCCAGTAGAAAAGTGATTCTGAGATGAGATTTGGAGACCCACGGATATGCATACAGAAGCAACAGCAGCTCTAGTAGTCCAATTGTAAACTTGTGACGAAAAGAACGCACCTACAGGTAAGTCAAACCAAAAAGTCAACTCAATCTCGTGTATGATCGACATCCACTGAGGTTAATAAATTCAACAAAAACAGACTTGGTACTATCTATGTGATTCAACCGGTTTGTATCATATTTCAAAAGTTTCAAAAGTATACTACTGGATGTTATAGTAAAGGAATATGAAGCTTTACTTGTATTAAGAAGGCCATTTCTATAATCCAAGGTAGTCCAGCTCGTGCCATAGTGGATGAACCCACATCAACATGAAGCTGCAAAAATGTACCAAGTCAAAAATCAAAAGTCAAAGTTAAGCTGCAAAAATGTACCAAGTCAAAAATCAAAAGTCAAAGTGAACGTAGTACTCTCTGAATTTAATTCTAATGATAATTCTTTAGAAACTTTGAAATCAATTTTTTAAACTCTACTAATGTTCAACTGTTTAAGAAAAGTTACCAAAATTTCAGCAGCCCACTTGACAATATACCTATTAGTCTAAAAGGGTTCTTGTTCTAAAAGGGTTCTTGGTCTAAAGGGTTCTTAAAACCAATGGAGTTCTTTTCCTGATCATGGAATGTTTCTGTTACTAGATTTCAAAAGCCTTTGCTGCTGCTGGATCTTTACATGCTCATCATGAACTTGTGCAATTTTAAGAATATGCAGCAATAGAAAACAAATTATGAGAAAACAAATCAGGTCACACCTCAAAAAAATATATGGAGAAAAAACTATTAAAAGATAGACATCCATCCATCGCTCAATTTTGACCTCTTCCCAACCTTACTTTACCCTATGACAACATGCTCTCACCCCATGCGTTTGCGCTCAAAATTCAGATAAAAGAATGTTTTTAACTACAACTCAAAATAGATATTAACATCAACACCATTGTATTTAATCGCAGCTTGATCATAGGCTCTGAAGATCACAATTAAATATTCAACTTCTGATAGATACGATAGCAAAACTATAACCAAATCATCATAAATTCATTTTCATAGCTAGTTGCAACATGAGCTGAGTCAAATCCCTCGAAATACATAGTCCAAACCAGTAATTAATCATACCTAGCTGCAACATGAGCAGTGTCAAGTCCCCCTAAATATATAATCATATTTCAAATATTGTGAATTTATAAAACTTAAATGAAAAATATCAGTTTTGGCAGGTCAGCCCAACCCGTAATATTTTGGCCCATACATATACATATAACCTTGACACGCACCCATTTTGACATCTTACCCAACCTACCCAGACCCGGTAAATAAATAAAACCATTAACCATAAATAGAACACTAAAGAGATAAGTTCAGAGTGTACTTCTCAAAAGTCTCGGTAGTATCTATTGCAATTAGCTCTACATCTGCTTCCAAATTATTAGATTGATCTTTACCACCATAAATAGAAGCAAATTTGCATAGAATAATAACAAAAAGCAGTCTGATGTGACTTTTACTTGATGACTGTTAGGAGGGTTGTATTTGTAGTCAGTTGTGCCCTCTTTTTGTCAAGGGAACATATGAACAGGTCCATGTGTAGCCCATGTGTAACAACTTTTCTTGACCTATAAAATCAGTTATCCAAATTAGAAACAATAATTACGCAGCAACAACCTTCATTTTACTACATGAAACAACATAAACGATTAAACAAACCTGGTATTACTTCAAAATTGAACAACTCCTTGCTTTTGAGTATTTGAATAGATAAATTCAAAAAAAAAATTACAAATTTAGGAGTAAAAGTAATCCTGTCTTACCAGCATCAGCATCTTTTGAAGTATCTGGATGTTGAGAAATTGAACTTTGCCCGCCTAAGAGAAAGAAAAATGAAACAAATCAAATATAATGAAATTGACATGCGAAATAATCATACACTATACAAGAATGAATAGCTAGAGCGTATAAGCTAACACATGTAGGTATTTAAGTAAATTGGGTGGGGGTTGTACCATTGTTGGTCTAACACTTCAACATTTGTTGCACCAAGCACGATCACATTATGGCACTGAAGAATAAAAGAAAGCAGGTCTTCATCTTCAGTGTCGTTTCCATGCACCGTTGTCACCATTTCCTAAAACAAAATAGAAATCATATGAGAATTGAAATACATTATAAGATAGTTTCATGGTTCAAAATCATGCTTTCGAAATATATTACAATCATTTCCACACTCTGAAGCTGCTATGTGAACCTCGTGGAGATTTTTAACCGATGAAGCTGCAAGTAAAGAAAACTCACAGCCTTGATTACATGAAGATTTATATAATAAGTTAGTGATCTAGAAAACTAAATGCATTAGAAGAGCATAACATCATTCTAATTCTCATATGTTTACATGATATGAAAATAATTCAGAGTTTATATCTTAAAAGTGTCATTTATTGGTCCACTAAATCTCATTTAGGTATCTTCAGAAAATTCTTTTATGTCACTAATGCCCAACTTACCCTTTATGTACAAAAAATAAAGGCTATAATAAAATAGCTAACCTACCATTGCTGAAATGCTACAATCTGATGGTAGAGGAACAGAACTTAGATGTTGCTCTTTATGTACAAACCTGAACCCCTCTTATAAAATTTTGTGCTTTTAATATAAAATTAAGAGTAGAAGCTATATGAATTGCAAATCAAAATTGACAAAGAAAAAAGTAATCAAGTTTCTTTGCTTCTGTTCTTCAGTGATCAAACTGAAACGAACTAATGCAACTTCAAGCATACGGAATTCAAAAATATGAATGAAAAATACAACTATATTACATATAGGCTCCATACCTCATATTGAGCTGGATTTTCAAAGCCAATAGATTCACATAAGTGTAAACTCCTACTTCTACGTTTGGATAGAAAGACTGCATACATTTCCTTCATAGCTGCCATAAATTATTCAATATAGATAATGTAAATTAATAAAAAGCAAGGTATTTTGAAGAAAATCAAGAGAATTTATAGGAATCAATATTAAAGCACTTTTCTATATCCAAGCACTTAAAAATGCTTACTTGGATAAGCAGATAAGCTGAAGAGTTGGAATGAACTTAATTTTTAACCATATAAGTATATTCATTAAAATGGAACGAACAACCTGGTTGTCCATACCTTCCAGCATTAGCTACTCGTTTTACCAAAATCAAAGTGGTTTTCATCATCCAAATCTGCTTCAGAGTCGACAATACAATACGCTTAGTATGCCCTTCAATAGTTCCACTGACTCTCTTATGGGCTGGCCAATGTTTAGAAGATAAGCAACCATCCACATCTGATGGATATATGCACTCTCGATGACTCTCATGCCCTGCAAAATCAACAAATTAATTATAAATTGAATGAGAACTAAACGTTTATGATTTCATTTACTTAATTGCCTTTGTGGCAAATCAAGTGAATATTATAGAATTTATGGCTGACCCAATAAAGTCTACACTCATTATTAGGCACCAAATTTACGAACATAGGGAAGCAGTACAAACATTCGCAAATACAAAAATTCTTTCATATGAACTAAATATCTTTCATAAACAAATGCAAAAAACACACAAAAGAAAAAACAACAGAAATATAACTTTAAATGAAATCCCCACCAGATTTGATGATATCAAGTATGGCTCGTGCTAGAAATATAGCCACAATGTTGACAAGTTCACTAATCTCATTTGATAAAAACATTAACAAAGGATAAAGACACTGAGCTGCTTTTTATCTCGTAACTATCATTATTAACAAAGGAATAACATCCAAAGCATACCTCGGGTCCATTGGCTAATGAATAGAATCAGCCAAAACATGATGACCTTATCATGGCAGTAAGAATCACCCAAGACATGATGACCTTAACAGTCCACTTTCAAGACCCCACATAACGCTCGTTTGCTTTTACCTGCACAATATCAAGAGCTACATCGATCAATTTTAACTTCTTCCCAATCATCTCTATAACCGGTTTATAATAACAAATAAAGAGTTTAAACAAAGGCATAAAAACCATATCATTGAACAAAATTAAGAAAACAAATCATCAATAACTTAAATATGACTTGCTGAATCCAAAAATCAAAAGGAACCAGAGCTTTGAAACAAAATTACTAACACACATCTTTCAATTTGAACATTGAGTTAAACCCCATGATTCACATTCAAATGTTTAGAACCCTTCTGATGGATTTAAACAAAAATATGTATTCTGGTTTTGAGTTTTGCACAAATTCCTTCTTGGTTCTTTCTTTTTGAGATTTAATCCCCAACCAAAGCTCAACATAATGTGATTTGGGCAGTAAACAACCTTAAAAGAAACCTGTCCATGATTAAAAAAATCATTTGAAATGCTACACATTTTTAATAAAAGGATCATTCTTAATAAAAGGATCTGAGATATTGAATAACCAAGAACCCACAAAACCGAAGACATACATCATTTATCATCAGTTTAATAATTATCAAGGTCACCTGCATCGCTACTGCGATTCTGAAAACGAAAAACCCAAAAACGAAAATCAAAACAATTCCAAAAACAAGAAACAAACATACAGGGAAATATAAGCAATTGATGTAAAAATATCTCAGTTACGAACCCTAGATCTGAAGTTTTCGATATAATCGAGATTTAAACTCACCGCCTAATAGAGTTGTGCGTCGTCATGGAGCGCAGAAGCAGAAGTCAGACCACATTTCTATTGGAATATATGGAATTTATTGAGATATGAGAGAGAGAGGTATTAGAGATATTGTGACAGGAATACTTTGATTTAGATTCCTAATTTGTAATTATCTTCTCGTACAAGTCATTGTATTCTCCCTATATAATGGGTGCTCATTATCAATAATATTAACGATTAGTTACGCATTCCATTATCTTTCATGGTAATCAGAGCTTAGGTTCAATTTTCACCACACCGAAAAATAAAGACCCAAGACAGGGCGGTGTGTCTTCACCGCCACCGCCCTGTCCACCACCGCTGTTATTTTCTTTTCTTTTTTTTTCGCTCAAATAAAGCTTCACCACTCAGATCGGTGCAAAGTGAAGTCTGGAATTTTTCGTCTGGCTATTGCAACTCCTGGAACAATTGGTTTTAATTTTCTTTATATTTTCTTTTAGATTATTTCAGATCTACGGATCGAAAAGCGTGGTCTTCGGATCTAAAACTCCAAAAATTCGGATCTATGGAATTTATTGGTTTTTAATTTTCTTTATATTTTCTTTTAGTTTATTTCAGATCTACGGATCGAAAATCGTGGTCTTCGGATCCAAAAAAAAATCGTTGCCTGGTTACGATCAGCAACCTTGTTTTTTTTTTAATCTTTATTTTATGTCAAGATCGACTGATCAAAGAGTTACCTTCGGGTCTCGAATCAAAAACCAAGAACACCAAGGAGTGCAACCATAAGGAATAAAGATGACCGACTTCAAGCAAACTACGAATTTGGCTAAAGTTCAGATTCTGAAGACAGTTGAAGCACAATCATGGACGGATATTGAAGCTAGTTTTATTATTTATTGTTATTTATTTTCTAGTCTGAGCGTTCAATTCTCTACTGCTCTGACTACGGGGGAGTATTGGAATATATGGAATTTATTGAGATATGAGAGAGAGAGGTATTAGAGATATTGTGACAGGAATAGTTTGATTTAGATTCATAATTTGTAATTATCTTCTCGTACAAGTCATTGTATTCTCCCTATATAATGGGTGCTCATTATCAATAATATTAACGATTAGTTACGCATTCCATTATCTTTCAATTTCCGGTAGGAGCTTGTAGCGGTGTTAGAAGGCGGTGTGTTTCCACTTTCAAAATTTGAAATTGTGATTTCTCTGGTTGATTCTGTGAGATAGAAGAAGGTCAGGTTGGTGCCATTGGCGTTTTTCTAATTATGATGGGTGTGGATTTTGAAGATCAAAAGGAGAGGAACAGGACTCTCAATTTGGAGATTAGGGTTCTCAGGTTCTGTGTGAAAGGAAAGGGAGAAAGGGCTTTGTCAACTTACCGCAAATGGCACTGCGTAAAAGCAACTCGAGAAAGAAGATGAATCCCTTACCGGATTTGGGGAGCATCAGGAGCGGGAACCAGAGAATTGCTTGAATTGGGCGGTATGTTTTGACGCGGACCGAATCAAGCTCTGATGTATTCCTTTGTTGAGATTCGATCTCAACTCTTTTCAACATCAATTTTAAGATTTTGTGCTTAAAGCACTTGTACACTATGCTTTGAAACTTGTAAAATCTTAAAAATTCAACACATAAAATTTCTCTCTCCAATATATATATATATATATATATATATATATATATATATATATATATATAGGGGAGGGATATAATGAAAACCTCTTCGAGTTTGGAAAACCGTGAAAACCAAGCTAAAAAATTCGTTTTTTGTTCCGATTTTTTTTATGGTGACTCTCTAAGTTAGAAAGACCCCGTTTATGTAAAAAAGTAAAAAAAACGCCTAGTAAATTTTTTTTAAAAAAAATATTTTATAACCGATGTTACATATGTAACAGCGTAATGTTACATATGTAACATCAGTTATAAAATATTAAAAAAAAAAAATTTACTAGGTGTTTTTTTTTTACTTTTTGCATAAATAGGGTTTTATTAACTTAAAGAGTCACCATAAAAAAAATCGGAACAAAAAGCGAATTTTTTAGCTTGGTTTTCACGGTTTTCCAAACTCGAAGAGGTTTTCATTTTATCCTTCCTCTATATAATATATATATATATATATATATATATATATATATATAGAGAGAGAGAGAGAGAGAGAGAAATGGTAGAATGAAAACTCACTTGAGTTGGGAAAACTTTAAAAACCAATTGTAGACCATTGAACATGTCCATCTAATGGTTATCATTTTTTCTAGATTTTCTATAATTTAATTACTCATTTGCCTTTGTCTTTTAGTAGAAAAGGGTATTATGGGCACAAGTAAATTTCACATCCCAATAACATCATATCATTCTCTTTCCAAGAACATCCCTTTCATCTTCAACCTTACTTCCAACCACCATCTATCTATCCACCATTTCAAACCTCACTTTCCTCTCTCCACCATCACTTTCCACCTCCACCATTACCACCTCCGCCACCACCATTACCACCTCCGCCACCACCATTACCAACTCCGCCACCATCATTACCCATTATGCTACCACCTACTCTGTCTCTCTCTCTTCATTTCTTACCTATCTCAAACCCCCCAGAAAATTCTAAGCTTCCTCCATGGATGAGTTCTTCTTGGAAGTTTCATCCCCTTCGATTGCAAGCATGTATATTTGAATAAAGTCGATTGAGTCATCACCAGAATGATTGCTAAACTGAAATCAATAAAGACACCATTGTGGAGTGAGCTAGATTAATCCATTTTCAGGTATTCTTGCCCCTATTTTTTAGATTTGAGCAGATCTGTAAGTTTTATGTAATCGTCGAGTGGGCTAGATTTCTCCATGATGGTAACATGTTTTTTTATATATTTTTAAAAGTTTAGTTTCCTTTTGTTTTGCCTTGATTTGATATTGAAAGTATGTAGTAAGTCAAAATATGAATTTGTATTTATTATTCCCAAAAGAGATTTATAATCTTTTACTTCGTGTCATTAAGACAAAATATTAATTTTTGTATTTATCAATGAGATAAATGATGAAGTATCTCATGTTAATGTTAATGTAATTTGTGCCCTCAAAGTAATTTGCCAATAATCATGTTATGTATGTATATTTAGATATATATTTTCCCTTGGATATCTCTGTGTAGTTTAATATGCTTTTTTAGTCATGTTACGTATGTAAATTTACTTACTTAACATGTGTAAATTTACAGATGTAAAAAGACGTTACATATGT
Source organism: Deinandra increscens subsp. villosa (assembly GCA_039602395.1). Classification (NCBI taxonomy): domain Eukaryota; kingdom Viridiplantae; phylum Streptophyta; class Magnoliopsida; order Asterales; family Asteraceae; genus Deinandra; species Deinandra increscens. The sequence goes on along the minus strand of JBCNJP010002872.1, from coordinate 59,793 downwards.
TAATTCACTTACATAATATGTTAAATCTCATTTATCTATTTAATTTACATATGTAAACTTGTCCTCCATATGTAAAGTTGTGTATGTTAATGCTTGAACTAATGTGATTAAACATTTTGAGGGGAGGATATGGTGGTTTAACATATGTAAATTTACCTATGTAACATAAGTAACATGCTAACGAAGTTACATATGTAAATTTACCTATGTACTTATGGTGAATCTTATTATGTTTCATCTCATTACCTATGTAAATTTAAGATATTTTATATGTAATTTTATCTATGTAACATGTTACATCTCATTATGTTTCATATGTAAATAAACCTATGTATTTATGGTAGATCTTGTTAGAATTTTTAACGATGTAAACATGTTAAAAAATGTTTTAGTCGTTGATTTTCAATTTTCTTTAATCTGTTTTTTTTTTAAACTGGTTTAGTTGATTCAATTATAAAAATATATTTTCTAACTTTTATATTTAATATCTAATGTTACATATGTAAATTTACTTATGTTCTCCTCCTTTTAAATTTATAAGTTTATTAATTAATGGCATAACATTCATTTTCATTCATTTATGAGTATTTATTTTCTGATAGTACATTAAGTAAACTATATATTTAGAAAATTTTAATTCATTGTAAGTCTTTATTTCTGAAGTTACATATGTATTTTATCTACGTAATATATGTAACGACGTTATATATGTGAATATATGTAACGGCGTTACATATGTTACATATGTATTTTATTTAAGGTAACATATAGATTTACCTATATACTTATGGTGATCTTGTCATAATTTTTAATGATGTTAGATATGTAATTTTACATATGAAATTACATATGTAACATGCTACATCTTGTTATCTATTTAAATTTATATATGTAAATGTACTTATGTAATTTTTATGAGTATGAACTGAGGAACTTGTTTTTTTTTTGTAGGTTAAAAGATTTTTATGTCAAAAATGAAGATGACTATCAAGAATGGAAGCATAATTAGCTTTTATATATTTTTTAGCTTTGTTGGCTAATTATTATCAGTTTAGAACAACAGTTTTTGGTTTGTGAATTGGTACATATGTAAAGTGTTTTTTACATATGTAAACATGAGTACTACATATGAAAGTACAATTCATAAGTAACAGTGGAGTGTTTTTTTTTTAATTCGTACACATGTAACATGTCTACAATATTATTATAAGCCATATCTCATAATCCTTACATATATAAACATCATTTTTAGATACGCAATAACTCTTATATGTAATAACAAAGGTTTACATATGTAAATATAGACATATACAATGTATCATATCTAGTCTCTCTCTACTGCATACATATGACCCATACATATGAAAGTCTTATTCATAGTTTCACATGTAGTTTTTGTCCTGCTGCATACATATGTAAGTAACGTAGGAATGAAGTTCCTTTTAATTAATTCATATGTAACCTTAGAAAATATTTTGATATGTGAAATCTTATGCTTTTAAATATTCCTAATAAATAACACTTAATATTTATTATGTTGGTTGTAGTTTTTTTCATGTTTAACTATGGCAATATGGCATTAGTGTGTTCAAACCGAAGTAGATATGCTTATTTATAGTCAATGTTTTTTTCACAAAATCGTTACTTATGTAAACATCAAATTTTTATACATGAACATATCATTATCTATTTTAAAACTACATATGTAATGTCTAATGTTATGTTTACTTACATAACATGATAAAAACAATGATGGTGCATATGTAAGTATATGTTAATTTACTTACGTAATGACTTTACATATGTTAATGCATTTACGTAATATGTTACATCTCATTTTACAACTCACAATTAAATTGTTTCTTATTTTTGTCTATATAGCATGTGTAACGTTTTACGTATACAAACTGATGAACTTATTTCCTTTGTAGGTGAAGGAATTTTTGTGTCAAAGATAAAGATGATTTTAAAAAATGAAACATAATTAGATTTTATATTGTGCTGTAATATTTTTTTTGTTAGGTTTTCATACTTTTTGATTATTTTATTTAAATTTCAACTATGTATGAAACATTTTATAACGTTTAGGTATATGAACGTATGAAATATTTACATATGTAACATGCTGTGAGTAGAATATTATATAACAATAACACATTTTTTTACATATGTAACCTAACATAAACGTTTTATATTAAAGAAAATAATGACTAGTTATTTTATTAGAAAAAGTCAAAATTTAACTATTTTAAAAATTTGTTTTAGTATTAGAATTTTTTTTATATTAAAACAAATACCTTTTTCTATGAAAAGGTTTTTACTTCTATAAAACACGTATTTTAGTATTTGATAATAAAATGGGAAACAATTATATTTAATATGTGATAATCGATTATTAGAAATTAATTTAAATAAGAATAGAATAAGATGTTTACTAATAAAAAAAATAAAGAATATAGATGTGAAAAGAAAGATGATGGAAGAGAGATGAGAGGAAAAAGAGTAAAGGTGTCATAGATGAGAGGGGAGAGAGATAGATTATGACATGTCTTTAATATATTATATATTTAAAATACAAATCTAGTACAATGAATTGATGTTGTGCCACAGAATTAGATTGTCTTTATTTTTAGTAATAATGAAATGTCCAAAAAGCCCTTATGGGTATAATGGAATTGGATGATGTGGTTATTTCTAGGCTCTTGGATGGGTTTTGAAAGTTTTCCCAACTAAATTGGGTTTTCATAGTAACCACCCCCTATATATATATATATATATATATATATATATATATATATATATATATATATAGGGTTAGGTTTAAATGAGAACTTTTTCTTTTGAGAACTTTTGAGAACCAATCCCGAGCCACTAATTTTCATGGGGGGGGGGGGGGAGGGGGATTTCCTTATATATAACTTGTGGCTCAGAATGGTTTTAAAAGTTCTTAAAACCAATTGGTTCTTAAATGATCCTCCCTCTATATATATATATACTACTTTTTTATACCCGTGCGAGCACGGGCAGTTTTAAAAAACTAATACAAAATTTAACATGTTATTAAAATGTAAATCGATAATTAGAATTAAAGAAAAAATTAACATTCGACAATATAAAAAGTTATAAATTTAAAAAATATATATTCATATCCTCATTTATTATGAATCAATTTCAATTAATTTTAGTTTTTAAATTAGGATATGAGATATGCATTTAATGTCAATTACTTTGTTAAAAAATTAGTTAATGACTTTGTCAATTATTCAAACTAATAAAAAAATATAAGGCAAACCACTTGAGCGGGAAAATGAAAAAAAAGGATTGTTGTGGTGATGCCATGTGGAATTCAATCTTTTCATATATATATATATATATTATATAGATATAGATATAGGGAAATGGATAATTAATACGAAGCGTCTATTTGGACATCCCAATACGCTGCGTATGCTACAATACGCAGCGTATTAGACTTTTTACCGACAAAGTTACAGACCTGACATTCTCTGAAACAGAATTTACTTATACGCTGCGTATAGTTAAATACGCAGCGTATACTAAACTGAATAAATTTGGTGGTTTTGTGTTTGTGTTTGTTTACCTTTATTTTTTTTAAATTATAACAAATAGTAATTTTTATAATTTCACCGTACTAGAAACCTTAAGTTGTAATTTTCATAGTCAACCTATACGCTGCGTATTGTTAAAGAATTGGTTGAAGAGCGTATTGTAATTTTCAGGTCTGTAACACTTTTCAGTAATTATTTATTTAACAAAGTCCAAGTTCACAGTTGGCACCTTTTACCTCCAATCCATTGCCCAAACCTTCAATAGATTTTTGGAGCTTTTTGATACTGCTCTACCTCGTGGGTTTGATTGTTTGGGTGATAAGTTTGTGATTAGGGATAGCAAGATCTTAAAGTTGGATTATAGTAGTGATGCATTGCATTCCATCTTTACTGAAATGATTAGCATACTATTTTTTAGCAAATGCCCGAGAGAAGCTTTTTAACACCCTGCATCCAATGTTTTTTTTAATTTTTATGTAGTGAAGGCTTTAGTCTTAGTTTGGAGGATTTTGTGATTTCAAAGGATGCCATAAGAAGCATAGAAGACCAACTACTAGAAGTTGCACCTATCACTTGAGCTCTAATTACAATGAGGTAATTGACATGCAACTCGAGAAAAATCTTCGGGCATGTAAGAATCCCATCTCTGAATTTATTCTAAGATTTCATCCATGGGTAAGAGATGTGGTCATCTGCTATGATGAAATTGTGAGAAATGATTGTAGGAACTCAGTAATCCAATTTGAGTACGGGGCAATGACAAATAATCTGTTCGATGCTGGTGAACCATTTGGAGTATTGGCTGCAACTGCCATGTCAAAGTCTGCATATAAGGCGGTTCTTGATTCTTCTCCAAAGTAGCAACAACTCATGGAATATGATGAAGGTAATTTATTTACCCCTAGTTCTTCTTAATTACATGGTTAAAAGGTGAAACTAATAAATCCTTCTCTGCTTTCCACTATGTAGGAGATTCTGCAATGTGGAGTGAATTTTAAGAATGTTCATAATGATCGACGGGTTGTGCTTTATTTAAAAGATTGTGATTGTGGGAAGGAACATTGTCGTGAGAAAGCAGCATATAAGGTTAAAAATCATCTGCGAAAAGTCAGCCTTAAGGACGTGGATGTGGAATTTTTAATAGAGTAATTTCTTATTCTCTACTGTTACCTATTAGTCTTTTCCAGTTAATATTTATTGAAGAATTGAATCTGTTATGTTTTAATAATGTTAGAACATTGTTTCTGGCTGTATAACTCTCATGTTCTTTAAAATTTTACCCACAGATATAGAAGACAGCAAGGAACAACTGATGCTGTAACAGATGATGCTGGGCTTGTTGGTCATGTTCATCTTAACAAGGTTCTCTCTCTCTATGTATATTATAATTATCAATGTTGCAAGTGCTTACTGAGTAAAATTAATAGGGTTCACAAAGTTTTCTCCTTATTTTCTCTATAATATATTTGTGCAGACACTGTTGAAGGATTCAAATCTTAGCATGGAAAAGGTTCTTGCAAAATGTGAAGAAGCTCTGATTTCGTTTCGCAAAAAGAAGAAAGTGGGCCAGCTATTCAAGAAAATAGCTATATCCTGCAGGTATGTAATATGGCCTTTTTTTTCTTTCTTTCTTTCTTTTGAACTATATTAGAATAACATATACATGTGGGTGTGGAAAAACCTACAAAAAGGTTGAGCAGTCAATGTGGTTGGGTCGAATAACTATACTAATGTCTATGGTTTCTGTTTTGCAGCGAATGTTCATTTCAGCAACAGTCATCTGAATGGACCCCATGCTTACAGTTCTTTTGGCTAGGCATTCCTGATATCCATTTAGAGAAGACTACACAAAAGTTTGCCGATGATGTTTGCCCCGTTCTTTTAAATTAAGTTATAGAAGGTATAACTTTTATTGATGCTTGTTTATGTCGGGACCTTTTTATTTAAGTGTTAATGATGGGTTTATGAATAACTTGCTATTGCATAGGTGATCCACGTGTCAAAGAAGCTAATATTACCTGGATAAGTCCTGAAACAACAGTGTGGATCAACAATCCTTTGAAGGATCAAAAAGGCGATTTGGCTATTGATATTGTTCTTGAGAAAGAAGCTGTCAAGAAAAGTGGTGATGCATGGAGGATAGTAATAGATGCATGCCTTCCAGTAATCCATCTGATCGACACAACACGCTCTATACGTAGGAGATTCTGCAATGTGAAGTGAATTTTAAGAATGTTCATAATGATCGACGGGTTGTGCTTTATTTGAAAGATTGTGATTATATAAACGTTGTTTAGAAATGTAAAGGTAATAATACAAATCATTCGATATCGCAATCAATCGACATCATCACAATCACAACGAACATAAAAAAAAGTACGCCATCCATCACAAGCAAACATAAAAACAAATAAAGTAGTATTCATGAGTACATCACCATAAGAAAATAAAATAAAATGAGATATCGCTAATGCTCATTAAACAAATAAAATAAAATAAAATGAGACACCGCTAATGGTCCTCCTCATCCTCATCCCCAACCATGTCATCATCATCATCATCATCATCATCCTCTGCCTCGCCCTGAGCGTCGCCCTGAGCGTCGCCCTGAACATCCGGTGCCTGTGGAAATGGAGGGTGGTCATGGTAGTCCAAACGGGCTGCCATCCCAACCATCATCTGGCACTGCCATGCCTGAATCTGAGCCATTCGATCCTGATTCCGAGCCATTCGATCCTGATTCCGAGCCATTCGATCCTGAATCTGAACCACTCGGTCTAAAGTCTCCCTCACAACCCGAGGCATCCTGACTGCCCTATACATATGACGCACGGCCTGCACCTCGTGCGCAACGTCCCCGGGGTTCACTCCCTGCACTCCCTGCACTCCCTGCACTCCATGATCTCCATCCTGCCGTGGCTGCGGCTGTGCCGGAGCCCCACCAGCATCCTCTGGGACCCAAACAACACCATCCCGCACCATCCGGTAAAAATAATTCCCGCGAGTACCAAACCTCTTGATTATCTTCATGCTGCTCATCTATTACTATCTATGGCTGCAGACGGCTGCAGACGGCTGGGAGATAGTTATACGCGAACCCTATACGCAGCGTATTGAGACATACGCTGCGTATAAATATATAAATTTTTTATTTATTTTTTGGTCAATATTGGTCTTTTTGGGCATGGAAGGTTCATAACAAGGTGATGTGAATTTTTTAGATTTATTAAAAATACTTGATTTTTTTTTTCATTTTAAAACATGCTATATTAGCTAGATATTTGTGTCTTTTTTACTAAAAAAACATAAATTTTTTTTTTAGTAAAAAATTAATGAGTAGTAGGTGAGAAGCAATGCTTTCGTAGGAGACGAGTCATTTGCTGTTCTTGCAATCGCATAGCGTGTATTTCTATAAACTATCCGAAATGGGATACCTTTGCTAATGAAAAGTGTTTTCATATTTTCAAGCCATTATTTCGTAGGAGAAGTCGAGTCACAAGAATATGAAATCTTTTCCCAAAAAAATAGAATACACGGTTGAATAAAAAAAAATAAATTAAATTGGTTAGAATAAAACATGTCGAGTCACAAAAATTTAGACAAACATGTCGACTGAAAGGTAATTTGAGTTATCAACCTCCAAGGTCCATAAAACCGGGCTGGCCTCTGTTGGCTTCAACGTAATCAAGGTATCTATCTAGCTGTTCTTTATATACTTCAACCCATGGGGCAGCTTCTTCAGTTCGGTTACCGCGCCAATGGGGATCAACGTATGGCCATGGTACGTCCCCCTGTAATTCAATATTGAGGAAATGATTCCCGCCAGCGTGTAATAGCGATATCACTCGAGGATTTTTTGTTGGACCAGAATCTATCGGGAAGAATGTATTGTTCATGGTTAGTGAAATGCTGTGGACAATACAACTGAAAGTTTTTGCAATTAGAAGCCCGGTTTCCGGCATGATCATCCAGCATTCCACCGGAGCCGGTCCAGCCCCAAAATGATTTAGGCTGTTGTGTAGCTCACCGTACTGATCTATGAAGTCTCCGGATTGCTGATCTCTGGTAAATGCGTTACCGTTATATACATTTGTCCAAAATTCTCTATTATTAGTCAGTTCTTTTAATAGTTCTTCCCGGACGTATGGCCATAGGCTTTCAAAAAATCCTAGACCTATGGCAACGGCACGAAATCCACAGTTACCGTCACCGTCGACATTTGTTATCGCTCTTATATGATGCCTCTTTATGTACCCTGGTATATCTCTACCGTATATATGGTAATTGTATTCACTAAGGTCTGGTCTATCTGTATTTACCTTTTTTCTACCTTTTTTTGTTTGGGTATTTTTTTTCTGTGAGCTTTGGCCTAGGTCTACGGTTTCCTGCGACCCGACATACGAACTATGTCGTGCCGACTCCATATTTGAATTTGTCGGACCGGTATACGAACTATGCCTGGCCTGATCCTGAGACCTCTGGTCATCCCTCGCTTCCTTTGCTTTTGTGGACGGGCGACCACGGGTTTTTAACTTAACTTCGGGCTCCTTATATTGTGACTTCCCCGTTGTTTTCTTCCAAAAGTTCTTAAGTTTATCAAACGCACCACTCTGCTCATGTTTTGGTTGCGTGTCTGCGTTTTGTTTAGAGTCGTCTTTAAACGGATCAAACCCGTCTCCCCCTTCAAAATCGTCATCTTTTCCTGGGTACGCAGGTTTTTTATAATCCAGCTTCCGCCAAAATGGATCGATGTACTCCAAAGGAATGACGTAATCTGAAGAAAAAAAAATAAGGAATTAAAAAAATATTCCAACGTATTAATTAAACAAGATTATCGTATAACGGTACTGTATTTTTACACACCTGGAATGTCTAGCATCTTTTCAAGCCGGCATGCGCATGGGATCCCACAGCCGGTGTATAGCTGATGACCGCAGGAAAAGTTATGCACCTTCAGTACTGTATGCAGCCTGTTGATCTCATTGTATAACAGGTCCAGGCATTTGATAGACACCCGACCCCTTATACGGTCGAACAAACGAATATTCGCATGATGAGACATGGTCTTTATTCTAGAAGTGCCTAGTTTAGCTTTTAGCTCACCTAGCTGCAGCTTTTGCGCTTGATCAATAAACCCAACCAACTGATCAAGCGTTGCCCTACGGTGTCTGAGATGTGATTTCAGGGCGTGGTGCTCGCTCTCGGCTCTGTTCGTTGTGTTCTCACCGTAATTCCTACGAGCACTAGTCCACATAGTTACAAACCGGGACCTGAAGTTGCTTAACCACTGGTCTTCTAGATATTTCAAACACTCTGAAAAAAAAACGATGCATATTATTTATCACAAAAGCAAACTAGTTCATTAAATAAAATATATGGTAAGGCTGCTTACCGAGTCGGTCAGCAGCATTAAGATTTCGATAGATTTTGTCATAAAATTTATGATAATGTGTTTCGTTCGGAGAGTCAACCAAATACCACCAATGTTTCTGAAAACGTTTCCAGGTGTAGATTTGGCACTTACCGAAGACACCCTGCCAATGCTTAGAAATATTTTCCCATATGTGTATCCGGCAAAGCTGGTGACTTGCCTGAGGAAACACATTATCGCAGGCATTGACAAGAGCCAACTCTCTATCGGTTACTATAACCGATGGATGGTACACATCCGTTAACGTTTCCTTTACACACTCAAGGAGCCATGTGTAATTCTCCTCGCGTTCATTGCTTAAAATTGCATGAGCGAAAAAGAATGAGCTTCCGGTGGATGTTACGCCAACCATTTCAACTAGGGGAAGGTTGAACTTGTTTGTTTTATAGGTGGCGTCCACAATCAGAACATGCGGGAATGCCCGCCAACAAGTGTAACCCAATGGACTAACGAAGAAAACATCCTGCGTTATGTCGGTTACTGGGTCCGCTCGGATGTGATACACGTATCTGTTTCTGTGAATATTGTTTATGAATATTTCCATAGGTGTCTGACCCTGCCGTCTGCTCGCCTTTATTTTATCTTGAGCATTATAGATTGTTTTTAACGTCGAAACGTTATCAGGATATTCATTCTTTATCGCTGATAAAATGTTTCGCGGTGGCATGTTTTGGGTCATAAGGTTACCAACCAAGGCATTCTCGTTAGGTCTTAATCTCCTTACGTAAGGAAGAGCCTCAAGATATGGGGTCCGCCAATGGTTATGTGAAGCGCATACAATTTCCAACTCGTATCCGGCATGGAAACCACTATATACGCCAGTCAGCATGAAAGGACAGTTACATTTTTTACTACCGGTTTTTTTTACCTTGGCCACGGTTTTGTGAATGCCTGAACGATCACACTTTATCCACCCTTTACCCAGATTACCATATAATTTACTGGGGTTGGTCCGTCTTTTGTTTAGACCGTAACCATTTTCTTTGCCTTTTTGAAAAGCCCATTCGAAGAGGTCGTCAAAGGTTTTAAATATCTATACAAAACATAAAATTTTGTAAAAACCGATGGATGGTACACATCCGTTAACGTTTCCTTTACACATCCGTTAGCGACATTATAATAACAAAATTTGTAGTTTTTAAACAACCTGAATGATAACTGCAATTAAAATACCGACTGAATATTGGTGGTCCTGCAATTGTACTGCATTTCTATATATAGCTAAAAGTTTGCTTCGTATTTCCAAACGACGAAATGCAAAGATTCGATATCAATCGAATTATCTTACACCGGTTTCGTCGGCAGGGAATCAATGATCACCCCCACTAAATACGCAGCGTATTAAATTATACGCAGCGTATTGAACACCTATACGCAGCGTTTTATCCCATACGCAGCGTATAATTTCCAATAATATCTCTGGTGCGCCTGCAAGCTTACTGTGCATGCACAGTCTGATAGGATGGCATGCATGATTAAAGCAATACGCAGCGTATTGTCTAATACGCTGCATATGTCAATTTTTTGAATTCTACCGATGGTTATAAGTAGAGTGGCTATCAGCAGAGGTATACATCACCAAATATATACCGTTTATAAAAAACGACCCTAATCTCCCTACGTACCTCACAAATACAGCATGAGTTTCGGAACCAGATCGTGGACGATTCGATCGACTAACGAAAGTTACCTGGGTTTAATCGTGGATGATGCATACAACTGTAATCCAAGATATTTCACTTTAAATATATATCATTACGGTCATTTTACTGATTCACCGGGCAGGAGATACGTGGAAGGCTGCTGTACATTGGCGGATTACTGCGATGTAAATGAGTTTAGATTCTATGATATGAGTCTAATCATGCCACATCTGGGGTATGAAAATACAAACAACATGTGGTTTTATTATAGGAACCCTTATCTTAATCTTGACAGTGGCCTCGAACCGTTAACAAATAACATGGACGTTGGTCGTCTTATTTCTTTCATAAATGAAGACATCAGAAGTGTTGACGTCTACGTCATTGACAGTGAGCTGGGAGCAAAGACTGAAAAAGACTACCGGAAGACCCGGGTGAAATGGGAAGCCTCAAGCTCCAAGGCAACAAAAAAACTTTTTTAAATTGTTAAGAATTTAATGTGTTTGTGTTTTAGGGGCGTTATAAGAATTTAAATTGTTAAGAATTTAAAGGGATAACTTTTTTAAATTGTTAAGAATTTAATGTGTTTGTGTTTGTGTTAAGAATTTAAATTGTTAAGAATTTAAATTGTTAAAAAAACTACGGTGGGGCGTTATAGGGGCGTTATAGAGGAGAGGGTGGCGAGGGGCGTTAGCCCTTTAACGCCGAGAAGATGAGGTGAATAAAAAAATAGCCGTTCAACGGCTAAATTTTTTACCGTAAATTTTTTACCGTTGAGGGTTTTTTTTTTTAATTTAAACCCTCTTTTACCTATAAATACCCCACTTTAAACATCTCACACACCACTCCAACTCCTCTCTACTTCCCTCTCTACTTCTATTCTTCTACTATATATACCCCATATATTTTATAAACTTTCACAAGCATTCACAATGAATAGGCGTAGTTGGAAGTCCGAAGACGACGTAGCGGTGGCACAATCTTTCGTTAACGTCGCACACAATTGGAATGATGGACGCCCGCCAAACGAGTTTTGGCCTGCCGTGATTGATGACTTCAAACGGCGACGTGGTGTGGAAGATGTAAACGGGAACTTTATCAGGGCGAAATGGTGGGCCTTGCAATCGAATGCACGAACTTTTAATGATATCTATGTACGACTCGAGCGACAATATGGCGCGGAGGGTATAAGCTCAGTGCTGCGAAGGTCGTTGAACGAGTACAAAACTGAAAATGGCAAGAGCTTTATATACGCAGGCGTTTGGGCTTTTTTGAGGCCATACATCAACAACCCCGAAGATCCTATTTTCACGTTTAATCGTTATATATAGGCGTTCGTGTTTTCTTTTAAGTTGTGATGTTTTAATTTATTTTGTTGTCTTTTATTTTATTTTTAATGAAAGAACTTTTTAAATGGTTTTCTTGTAAGTTGTAGTTTTTAATGAAAGAAAAATTATGTATACGCTGCGTATTGCCAAAAACGCAGCGTATAAGCCCTACGCAACCCTAATCCTGGTTGGGAAATGATTATGTCTTGATTACAACATTCCATACGCAGCGTATGTCGTAAAACGCAGCGTATGGAATGTCTGTCATATTAATTAGTTCTATATACGCTGCGTATTGGGTTATACGCAACGTATATAGATGTTTAATTAGCAGCACCCTAATTAATAACCCAAGCTTAGAGTGATAACTCATTAACTAGATCTCTACGGGCTGTTGACCAAAGTAAATTTTGATCCTACGGTTAGTGTTAAAAGTAATAAAATAATGCTGCTTTTTGAAGAAGTCTGTCGCTCAAGGGTATATCCGTAAACTTATACACTCTGACCCCAATCCCATCATTCTCCAAAAGTACTCCAACCTGCTTATAGTTCTGCAAAAAGAAAAAAAAAATTGATTCATTTAAGAAACCCAGTCTACTCTTCATTCAACCAAACCCCTCCTCTTCATTAAGGAAACCCACTCTCTTCTCTTCTCTCCAAAGTCCAAGGAAGACCAAAAGAATTTGAAAAGTTTATTTCAGAACGAAGTTAAGGAACACATACCGATCTTGAAGTATAAAGGTAAATAATTTTCCATTAGTTAGTTCTTTTTTGAAATTAGCACTAGGTTTTTAGTTTAGGCTGGGTTATTTTGATTTGCTTTATCATTTTTAACTAAAAATCTTAATTTTGCTTTGAAATAATTTTGGAAAACTAGGTTATTGCACTTAATTCCGTTAATTCTGAGTTATTAATCCAAAAATTGTCAGCGTTTTTTATTCTCCCTCTTTACTCTTTGCGTTATTACCTGTGTTATTAATCAAAAAATTATTCGGGTTATTTTCAAGAAATCTAGGTTGTTAATCCAAAAACTGGGTTATTGCACTTAAATTCGAGAAATCTGAAAAAATAATCTTACATGTTCCAAATAAATTTTAGATAGCTTGGTTATTTTCTAGGGTTTTAATACACCTTAGGGGTTTCAAGGAATCCAATAATCTTCCTATATGAAGATGTTCTTGAGTTAAAATGTTAGATAAATCCATCGGTAGTTAAATCCTTCAGTAGTGAAATGGAAAATTATTGGCAATGTTACTAAAAAGATTTTTATATATACATTTTGTGATTCCTTAGTTAAATGTTCTTAACCATTAAAAGTGAAGATAGCTGGCAATGTTGTTGACTCATGGTTTTGTAGTTAAAATTAGTGAAAAAAAGTCAATGTTTATAACTCTTTTAGCCTTGATTTTAGAAAGTTATTATAGTCATCTGAAATATATCTTTTTAAATGATTAACTGATGATTATATAGTTAAAATTAGTAAAATTATCCTTATAAATAGTGTACGTTTATAATAATATAGTTAAAACTCTTACAAATGACATGAGTTTTTATTGTTGGAAATGATCATAGGTAAAAGAAGTTAGAAAATGACTAATGTTTATATACCATGTAAATGTGGACTAGCTCGTTTAAGGGTGTCGGGGTAAGTGATAATCCACACCACCGAGTTGAATTGGTTTTTTATTGAAAAAAATAAATAAATAATTCTTGTATTCATATCATGTAACATCGTTAACATCACTATTAAACATCCGTAACTTCAGTATTAAACGCCTGTAACATTACTATTACAGGAAATCCGGTCAATGTAACCATCTGTAACTTCAGTGTTAAGGATCCTAGGCTTGTAACATCGTTATTGCAAAAAATTACTTGTTAAATTGGTTTTTACAGGAAAATTAAAAAAAAAATGATTCTTTTATTTATATGCATGTTTGTAACTTTCTTAACACCAATGCTAAACATCTGTAACATCAGTGTTAAACATTTATAACATTATTATAAGAGGAAATTGCGTCAATGTAACCGTCTGTAACTTCAATGTTAAATGACCATAAGCTTGTAACATCGTTGACTCGTTGTTGCAGAAAATTACTTGTTAAATTGTTTTTTATTGAAAAATAAAAAAATAATTGCTTTATTTATATCAAATTTGTTTATATATCCATAGAAATACTCCGAAGGCTTATTTACTCAGAAATATGTTGATAACCCCTATAGCATCCCCAAAAATATATAGAGGCTGGAGGTTATTTACTTAAAGTCCAGTGCTAACAGCTATAGCACTAATGTTAAACTCTATTATTCAAGATAACACCTATAGCACTAATGTTAAACTCTATTATCCAGGGCTACTGGATGTTAATTTGTTTATATATCAGGATAACACCTATATCACTAATGATGCCATGACTGAATTAATTTGATTGTCATTGCTAAATACTCAACCCGGTACACAAATAACCCTTTTGAAGTGTTTGATATCACAGAACGCTGTACAGGATGAGATCTTTAAGAATTAGAAGATGCAAAGATTATTAGGATGGAACTGGACTGGGCAAGCAGAGAAAACGTAAAGGATTGTGAGATATATGCAATACGTACATTCATGGTGTTTATATAGAGTTTAAATGGCGGATCAATAGATTTTATCAAAGATTAATAAAGATTGAATATGTATGTTCTACAAAACATGATGCAAAGACCTAGTTACACAACCTAAAAAGAACAACCCTGAATTCTTAATAACTGATAGAAATATTTGTTCCATACAATTCATACACTATAAACACAAACAACAGTCTTGATATCCTTTATATTACCAACAAAAAGTTGCAGCCCCTCCAAATTATCACTTAGATGATCAGCACAAACAATAACACACTTCATTACTCCATTCTTGTAAACTGCTATATCATTGTTTTCAATCGAAAGCCTAGATGGTTTATGCAGGTGAAGTTTTGGAACGGATATGCGTGTTTCAGTAATTTAGTGCTTTTTGTATCATAAACTTATGGGTGAATATGGTTGTCGAAAAAAATTGGTAGTAATGGTTAATGATGATAACACCAGTGTTATTTTATGATATATAAGGTGATTGTATGTTTACTAATGAGTGATCGTTATTCATAAAAAAAAAAGATATATAATAACGGCATTGTAAAAGATGTTATATAATAATGGCATCGTTTTCACACATAATAAAACACATATTTTGAAAGATTTATTGGTATATTTCACTGGTACCACTTAAAATAGCACCAGTGTGATTTTAAATATCACTGAGATATATTCTTTATCACAACTGATTAAAATTAGCACTGTCAATAAGGCGCTAACAAATAAGTAATATAGTAGAGTCCTAAACATAACTTATATATTAATCCAATAAATTAGATACATCATACATATTACATCATATAACAGTAGCATGCAAAACAAAATAGTTGTTTTTTAGTAAACAACATCCTAGTGTTACGAAATGCTAATAGAAAGCCTAGATGGAATGTCATAAAGACAGGAGGGCAAAATCTGTCGACGCCATCGGTTTTTTATATAAGGCCCAGGAATTTGTTTGACCGCATTGATGCGAAAAACAACGAAAATGTGGCGGCATAGATAACCATTACGAGTAAATCTCATGCAAGGACATTCATAAGCCTCATCTAAACAGTGAACGCACACCTTCACAAAAAATATAACATAAGTGTTAGTAAAAAGGCGGGATATAAAATTATTAAGGACTATAAAATGTGGTGTTACCTAAGTGTGCATTTAATGTTACTGGGTCGAACACCTTCTAACACGATTATTATGAAGGTAATCTTGTTATCAAATATTTATGAATAGCTAGATACATTAATCTCAAAAAAGGGAAGTGAGCTTGATAGAGAAAAAAACAAAGTTATTTTATATACAGTTATATGGAATGTCTGATAATACTATTACTGTTAATTCGTGTAGCACCATTGATACATAAACAAAATTCAGATACTAGATATTGCATTAAGGGGTAAAAATATAAAGTTGAAAGGAAATAGACGTAATTACCTTGAATGTATTAACATACTCAGAGAGGTGATTCTGGTGAGAAACATCATAAACGGTGTGGCCATCAACAACATCAACGTTCATGAGTACCTAACATTAAAAATTGGTATGGTTGAAAAAATAGTTAAAGGTTTTTAGTAAACAGGATAAAAAAAACTCTACATAATCAGATAGCAAAAAGATAGCTCAAGAAAAAATTGAAAAAAAAAATTATTATAATTACAAGCTGAAAATGCGTGAGCATCGGATCGTCTACTTGATCTAGCTAATCAGACATTGAAACGTAATTAACCGATTGTTTTATTGATCAAAATGAACAATTACAATCAGCGAAACACTCAGAAACACAACACAGAGAAACACCTTGAAAACACACACTTAGGAAATCTCACACGCTCAGAAGCCCTTATTACAAAGACCAAACGTATATTTATACCCAGCTGGCCGAGCTTCGGCCGAACCTCAGGTTCGACCAGTCCGAACTCCAGGTTCGGACCTAGATCGGCCAGACCTAGAATGACTTGATCTTGTACATTGCTTGATACTTCACACGACACACATCTCAGGTATCAACAAACTCCCCCTCGTCGTGTGCAGTATCTCTTCAATATTATTAACTTTGTATCTTCAACCAAGCTCCCCCTCAAGTGTAGAATCAGTTCGTTCAATGAAATGAATCTTCAAACGAACTCCTCCTCAACTCGATCGTAGTTTGATCTGATAACATTGTAGAGTATCTCTGATCTTTTATCAACAACTTCAGAAGACTTGAAGTAGTGATATCTTGCACATAGCAACCTGTTCAAACATTTAAAATAATCTTGGCGCAAAATGTCTCTTCGAGACTCCAAGATATGATTTTGAAAATGATTTGTATCACGTGATAATCAGATCGAAAATAAAGCAGAAACAAAATCTTTTTGACTTTTAGACAGTTTATGCTAAAACACACCAAAAATCTTTTTGTTCTTTTCTGAAATGAATTGAAATTGCAACACAGAATCAAACACTATTTTTGGTATGAGAAATATCACTATATGGGATCATATTGAACATAACGCACTGAACTGCACTTCAATTTCAATTAATCGAAGCACATAAGTCATGTTGATTGCTGGTAAAATTTGTCCAACTTAAACTCAGGCAGAATCATACTCATAACATTTGGATATGTTAAGGTATTGATTAAATTTGATTTGACCAGTGTATCCCACACTATCAGACATAATCAGACATTTTCTGTTTCTTTCTTTTTCCTTTTGTGTGATAGCACTTGTGATTTTTCACAATGTATAATATTGCCATGATATTGTCAACTGTGTTCCATGCAAAAAGAAATAAGAACGTTAAATCGTCTACCTTAAGGTCGATCTTTCGATACGCAGATAAGGCCTCGGATTTAACAAAAAAAGAAAATAAAACAAGTTGAAATTGTATAACCCAACAACAATCAGGTCAGTACTCCCGTACACGCAGAGAAAGTCCGATGAGTTATACGAAACACTAAAGAAAATAAAGCAGAACGTCAAACGAACAACGATCAGGTCGATCTTTCGATACGCAGAGAAAGTCCGATCGTTTGACAAGATAAAGAAAATCAAACAAGTTTAAATCTTTACAAAATGAACACATGTATACACAGTGACTTCTCATTTGAATTTCACACTTATTTTTCTTTTTGTGTCATGAAATATGCATCAAGATGTTATCCACATGGTCAAGCATTAGTATTTAGTGAATATCACATTTGAATGCTTTCTGATTTGCCAAGCCTACCAAGCATATCAAACAATGATCTTATGGCTCTTTCATCTACTCTATTCATGAGTCAGATACGTAAGCCAATGTACCATCATTTCCCAATGATCAATTTCTCACAATTTTATATATTTGGCATGTATTCACCTTCTCCCCATAACATGCAATTTCTCAGATACTCCCCCGTACTTACGATTCTCCCCTTTAAAATGAAAACTCTATTTTTGGGGGTTTTTTTTTAGAACAACTTTGTAAACAAAGAAAAGTGATCAATCAACACGGATACTACGCAATTTTAAAATCCAGAAAATTTGAGGTTAGAAAGATTTATCATGAACATTTAAATTAAGCAGAATACTCCTCCATCAACAACTTTGCAATCGTCGATAGGTCCTCTAGAAGTACCTACACACTGGTCAAACTAATTAGTCCATAAATGACCCGAAGCGAATCGCTTCTGGTCGACCAGTGTCCTTATGTTGCTTAGAAACCACCTTAGGTTTCCATTGTTGTTGTTTTGGTAATTCAGTTTTTGATGAAACAATCACAGGTGACTGTGATGATGAACCTACATTATGAACCTTTGAAAACATTGGAACAAAATGTTTTTGTTTATGAAAGAATGTAGGTTTAATTTCATCAAAAACTCTGCCTTGTTCATCAAAGAACTTTGGTGTGGCAGATTTACCAAAAACTGATTTCTTGTGAAATCTTTGTGGTGAATCAGCAGGTGATGGACAATCTTTTGCCATATGCCCTGAACGACGGCAAATATAACATATCCTTGTTGTTTTGTCCCATCTTTGATGTACCTGTGAAGAACACACATGAATATCTCTAACATGATCAGAATGAGAGTCATATACCTGATGACAATGATCATGCACCCATTTGGATGTAGGACTTCGAGATTGAGAACTTTCAGAAGAAATATCAGCTTTCACAAATACTTCAGAAATTTTCCGAGCATCCACACAGTGAAGAGGAAATTCCTTGTCAGAAAAGAGCTGCTCAGAACCTTTGAGCTTGTAAAATCTCTCAGGTAGTACTTTATCAGCTTTAAAAACATCTTTCTTCGCTTGCTTCATCTGAATCTTCTTTAAATTTTGTGCTTCAGATGCTGGAAACTCTTCAGCTACAACTTTCTTCTCTTGAAAACCCAATCCAACATTCTTTCCAGATCCTTTCACCTCCGCTGTAGAATGTCCATTCTTTGCTAAACGAGAAAACTCAGCTTTTACTTCAGTGACATTCTTTTGATCATAAAAAATATGTTCATCAATCTCAGGTTGAGACAGAATCTTGTCAGTAGAAGTAGCCGACTTTTCATTATCAGCAGATGATGATCCCTATACAAACTTTGGTGCAGGAGAAACTTCGAATTTCTTTTCCTTCTTTTTCTTATTCTTCTTATTTTTCTTCTTCAGCACAACTTTCTCATCCTCAGCAGTAGATGACGAAACCTTTGAATAATCAAATTCATTAACTTGTTCCTTCACTTCTTTGACAGCTTCTTTGAAATGAGCAGGGGGTGAAGCAGTCTTATCAAACATTTTCTCAAAATTTTCATCGTTAGCTAAGAAGCTTGTGAAAACCTGAGAATTTGAAACATTGTTGAGTAATCGATTAGCATCAAGAACTTGAATTTTCAGATCAGAAATTTTCTGTTGAGCCTCAGCAAATTCCTTTTCTTTAGCAATCAATCGCTTCGCAACCTTATGAGTTTCAAATTTTTGTAAGCGAAGATTATCAAGTCCTGCATGTAACTCCTTTTTCAATTTATCCTCATTTCTCTTTTGAATTTCTAAATTTGCAGTTTGAACTTTATTCACACGAACCAACTCTCGCTTTTCATCCAGCAACTTTCCCATGTCAACTTGATATGTTTCAATCTTAGCAGTTGATTCTTCAACATTCTTTATAAGCATATCAAGCTTGACTTTGGATTTATCAAACAAATTCTGAAAATCATTAGCAGTATCTTTAGCCTCATCCTTCCATTTCTTGACTTCTTTCACCAACTCATCTCTTTCTTCACAAATTTTATCTTTTACAACTTCAACATTCTTTTTTTTTGTTTGGAAATTTCCAAAACTTCATTCAACGTCTTGATCTCTTTAAGTAAACATTCATTCTTCATAACCAATTCCTTCTCATTTTCCTTAGAAATTCCCAACTCTGAACTAATCATTTTGAAATCAGCAGTAACTCTTTTGACTTCATCAATAAGAAATTCTTTTTCTTTCATCAAAGCTTCAATTTTAGACTCAAATTTCTCAGACTCAGCAGCATCATATGAACTAGAATCAGAATAATAATCATCTTGGTCATGTGTGACAATCAATGCTGAAGTATCATATCCAAACTGTTGACCCCAATCATAAACACCATCAGTTTGAGCCATCAAAGCTGTTGACTTGCTTGTATTACTAGTAGATGGTTGAGTAAAACCAGGCTTTGGTGATAGAGAAACACCAGACTTATTTGCATGTGCCTGATGACATTCCTTAGCAAAATGTCCAAGTTGTTGACATTTATAACACTTCAATTTAGATTTATCAAAACCTAAGTGACCATTGAAATTAGATGATCCCATGTTATGCTTTTTGAAAAAACGTTTCGATCTTTGACCAAGCATAGCATATTGCCAAGCTAAATCTAATTCAAGCAATTGATCATCATCAAGTTCGTTAAGATCATCCCTTGTTATCTTGGCATCAGCAACATCTTTGATAATCAACCCAAATGAAGATGAAATTAAAGCAGAAATAATATTGGCATAATCATTTGTAGATTCTACAGAAAACGCATTTTGATTTGAAAAATTCGGAATTGTAAAACTACAACCCCGTGAAGATTTGTTATCAGAATAATCAGAAATTCCAGTCAAGAAAGCTGTACTTGGTGCAGAATTGAGACTTGGTTTAGCTTTAGCATTCATGCTGGCTGTATTCTCACCATGATACAACTCAGGATGTTGCAAAGTAGCAGTTGATTTCTTGGAATTCAACATTTCCATTTCTCGAGCATGAAGTTTTCCAGTAAGCTCGTGAAATGTCATTGTAGAATACTCCTTGTCATGAGTGAGTAACAAAACATAGTTTTCCCACTTTTCAGGTAATGCTTCCATGATCTTTTCCTTTAAATCTGCATCAGATTTTTCAATTCCAACAACCTTCAATTCACTAATCAAATGTGAAAATCTTGAAACTAGAGCAGTAATGTTTTCATTGTCATAATTTTGAAAGTTATCAAATTCTTTGTTCAAGACTTTCTTTCGACTCTTCTTATAATCAGCATTTCCTTCACATCTTGCGGATAAGGCATCACACAATTGCTTAGATTTCTTGCAAGTACTAAATTGATGAAGCAATTCAGTAGGTAAAGCCATAGTAAGATAACCATAAACTTTCTTTTCAAGCTCATAACTTTTTCTTTCATCACCATCAAAGTCTTGAATTTCTTTAAGATCTCCATCTTCCATTGGTCGTTCATACAACTTTCGAATTGGAATCCATAAATCAATGTCATTTGTGCTAATATAAGCAGAAAATCGTTTCTTCCAATTTTGATAATCTTCAAGTTTTAACAATTTGGGAACTTTCTGACTTGTTCCAATTTCATTGTCAAAATTTAGCATGGTTTGCATGGCACTTTGCATTGCAGCAAATGCGTGAAAATCCGACATCGTTGAAAATTTGAATCTGCTGACCGAACCTGCTCCGATCCTATCACCAACCTCCGAACTCTGTCCGAACCTAAATCAAAAGTCCGAACTATGTCCGAACCTGCTCCGAATCAGAATCAACAAGCCGAACTCCTAAACAACTCCGATCTATCTCCGAACCACCTCTGAACTCCGAACTTTGATCGAACTCTCACCGAATACACACCGAACGCTGACCGAACTTAAAGTTCGGAGCAGTTACTCCGAGCCTGAATAGAGAACTCCGAACTTCGAACACATTTTCCGAAAACGCGCGAAAATGGACTGATTTTGACGAAACTTGTTACTGTGAGTTTGAAAAACAGATAGAAAATGATTTGCAAACAAGCTTAACACCAAACACTCGATAGAAATGATAAAAATCACAAAAGCAAACTCGAGAAACTTCAAAAAAAAAAACGCTTCAAAAATCCGGAAATAGCAACCACAGATCAGTAGAGTGAACCAGAAAGCTCTGATACCACTTGAAAATGCGTGAGCATCGGATCGTCTACTCGATCTAGCTAATCAGACATTGAAACGTAATTAACCGATTGTTTTATTGATCAAAATGAACAATTACAATCAGTGAAACACTCAGAAACACAACACAGAGAAACACCTTGAAAACACACACTTAGGAAATCTCACACGCTCAGAAGCCCTTATTACAAAGACCAAACGTATATTTATACCCAGCTGGCCGAGCTTCGGCCGAACCTCAGGTTCGACCAGTCCGAACTCCAGGTTCGGACCTAGATCGGCCAGACCTAGAATGACTTGATCTTGTACATTGCTTGATACTTCACACGACGCACATCTCAGGTATCAACACAAGCAGGAACAAAGAATCGTACTAATTAAACTAAAGTAAGATACAAAAAATATAAAATATTAAACAAATTCCCTACAACTATTTAAAAAAAGTTATAGAGAGTAAAACTAAAAAAATCCAAGAAATAACTAAAAAATAAACTATATCATACAACTAATCAGAGCATGAATTTACTACAATTTAAAAAGATCATATGGGAATAACTATAAAGGTACACAAAAGAGAAATTATTAAAATTTATAAATCTGTTGTGTTAGGTTAAAACCCTAAAATGTAGAGAAAAGGTGACTGATGAACTAGAACTAACATCTAAAACGATTTCTTTCAAATGCATGTATGAACAAAAAATAAAGAAAATATATCTTGTTCGTCAGTTCCAAAATATGTTAGTGGAGAATTACCCAGCATGAAATCCATTATGTCATCTTCATCAACATGTGTATCATCACAGATTTCAACATCGCCGGAGAGAACGAGTTGGATGTCATCAGGGGGTGTGTCGCCGCCTCCCATTTGTTTTGAATCAGTAGAATATTCTTTTAGTGGAGAAAGGTATAGAAGAAAAACAGGGAATGGGTAAATAACTAAATATTGTGTAGATCTTTGAAACTTCATGTAAGGCAAAAATATGGCTGCAGGGAGTTGTTGGAGGTGACAGGAAAGGTCGATCGTGAGATGGGATTAGGGTACATGTACTTTGGGGAAAAGGGTTTGTGGAAAAGGGGGTGAGGCTCGAGGGCTTTTCACCAGATTAGCCTTTGACTAGGACCCTATTATTGAAATAGCCTTTGACTGGGCTTTTCACCAGATTAGCCCAGCCAATAATACTCTGCCACCTCAACATTATTATCAAAATCGTGCCCTTCACTCACGCCATTATATAAAATATCATGCCATTTAATAAAATTTCGCGCCTAAAAAAAAAACTTTAAATTAAGTACTCCCGCCATCCACACGCGCCATATATGATATTATCGTGCCAATTAAAATAAATTTAAATTAAATAATAAAGCAGCCTTTTTATTTTTTTTTAGGTTATAACTTTTAGTTTTTTTATATTATTATTTTAAATTTATAGATTATTATTTTTAACTTTATAAATTTTATATTCTTAAGCAAAAAACGTTTTTATTTTGAGTTTTTTAATATATTATTGTTTAAAATTTATAGATTTTTTATATATTTTATATTATCTAACGAAAAACGTTTTAAGCTCGAGATTTTTTTTATATATTATTGTTTTAAATTTATGTATTTTTTATATATTTTATCTTATCTAAAAAAACGTATTAAGTTTCAAATTTTTCCTATATTATTGTTTAAAAATTATACATTTTTTATATATTTTATCTTATCTAAAAAAAGCGTTTTAAGTTTGAGATTTTTTATATATTATTGTTTTAAATTTATAGATATTTGTTATATATTTTATATTATTTAAAAAACGTTTTAAGTTTGAGATTTTTTATATATTATTGTTTAAAATTTATAGATTTTTTATATATTGATGTTTTAAATTTTTTAGATTGTTTGTTTTAACGTTATAAATTTTATATTATATTGAAAACTAAATTACATATATATTTGTATAGATTATATTTTATTTTTTGAACTTATGCTTTATATTTATTTATTCAATGGGATCTTACCTACTTTTTTCTTCATACAATATTCATCTATAAATTGAGTGTTACGAGGGTTAGAAAATTAGAAAAAAACTTCACTTTCTTTTGAACATAATATATTCAGACGTTACATAATGTTTTCTTCAAGTAAACATCATATTTTAGTTTTATGACGATCGAAAGTCGGTTACGAGACTTAAATATTTTTTTTTTAAAAAAAACTCCGTTTTTAATAAAACTTAGGTCAAAATGTTAAGAAATTATTTTTATAAGCAACTGTGTATTTAGATTTTTTTTTAAAGATCACTAAATATAATTTATTAACAAAATTTACATTGAGGTGCTTAATTAATTAAAAGAAATATATATTAAAAAATATAAAATGAGAAGTAACTTACAATCTCTCGCGCCCGACCACTATTCTTGCGCCCACCCTTTATGCCGTCAAAGGCTATTATGGTGATTGGGTTGTGGTCAAGGGCTAGTTGGGTGATTTTCCCAAGGCTCGATGCATTTCCAGAAACCGGATGAGATAGATGGCAAAAATACCGAATTACCCTTGAGGGAATCTTGGATCAAGAACACGTGTATTGATTCTATTGGGCTAAGGGGGTTATTTGGTTAATGCTCTAAGAAGGGTTATTAAATGTTCCCATTCCTATATATATATATATATATATATATATATATATATATATATATATATAGGGTTAGGTTCAAATGAGAATTTTTTATTTTGAGAACTTTTGAGAACTAAATCTCAACCACTAATTTCAGGTGGGGACCACTATAATTCATATGGGGGGGGGGGTTTCCATATATATAAACCAGTGGCTTACAATGGTTCTCAAAAGTTCTCAAAATCAATTAGTTCTCAAATGATCATCTCCCTATATATATATATATATATATATATATATATATATATATATAGGGTAAGGTTCATGTGAAAACAACTTTTATTGCGAAAACACGAAAACAAATATTAAAACCTCTATAACTTTTTCATACGTTAATATTTTTTAAAAAAATTTGCACCAAAATCCTTAAAATTACGTTATCTTTAGTTCTGGAAAAAATTTCAAAAAATCAAAAAAAAATTTTAAAATTATTATTGCACAGGTGCAATAAATTTTTTTTATTATTATTATTGCACATATGCAATAATATTAAAACCTTTATAACTTTTTCATATTTTAATTTTTTTTCTAAAAAGTTGCACCATAAATCTTATAATTTTGTTATCTTTAATTCTGGAGAAAATTAAAAAAAAATCAACGTTTTTTTTATTTTTTTATTATTGCACATGTGCAATAAAAAATTATTATTGCACATGTGCAATAATATTAAAACCTCTATAACTTTTTCATACGTTAATATTTTTGATAAAAAATTGCACCCTAAATCTTATAATTTAGGTAATATTGCACATGTGTAATATAATTAATACGTATTATTGCACATGTGCAATAATAAAAAAATTACGAAATTTTAAATGTTTAATTTTTTTTCCCAGAATTAAAGGTGACATAATTTTAAGACTTTTGATGCAAATTTTTAAAAAAAATATTAACGTATGAGAAAGTTATAGAGGTTTTAATATTTGTTTTCATGTTTTCGCAATAACATCTTGTTTTTATTTGATCCTTCCCCTATATATATATATATATATATATATATATATATATATATATATATATATATATAGGGTTAGGTTCAAATGAAAACTTTTTGTTTTGAGAATTTTTGAGAACTAAATTTCAACCACTAATTTCAGGTGGGGACTATTATAATTCATGGGGGGGGGGGGGGGGTTCCATATATATAATTTAGTGGCTTAGAATAGTTCTTTTTAGTTCTCAAACCCAATTGGTTCTCAAATGATCTTCTCCCTATATATATATATATATATATATATATATATATATATATATATATATATATAGGGTAAGGTTCATTGGAAAACTACTTTTATTTGGAAAACCGGTAAACAAAAGGAAAATTATATCAAATGAAGGCTATTTGGGTAATTTGACATTTTTTTCCTTTTTTTAGTTTCACATATATCCACATAATTACTTTACAAAAAAGCAAAAAAAAAAAAAAAGACGTTATTTTTTTCATCTTGTCCGTCCGACTATGTTGCATATATGCAACATAGTGCGTTTCATACGTTGAATATATGCAACTTAGTATCTTGCATATATGCAACATTGTATGTTTCATACGTTTCATATATGCAACATAGTATGTTGCATATATGTAACATTGTATGTTTCATATATTGCATATATGCACCATGCTATGTTGCATATACGCAACGTAGACAACATACAATGTTACATATATGCAACATAGTCGGACGAACAAAAAAAAAGAACGTTCTTTTTTAAGTTTTTTTTAAGGTCATTAGGTGGCTATTAGATGAATAGACACGAAAATTTAAAAAAGAAAAAAAAGAAGCACCAAAATTACTTAAATATTCTTCATTTAATATAAGTTTTCCAACTAAAACTTAGGGGCTGTTTGGTATACCTCTTAATGAGGTCTGAATGATAAATTATCTGAATCGCACAGATTCAGACTGTTTGTTTGGAACCTCTGAATGGTAAAAACGTCTGAATCGCTAAGAGATTTACCTTAAAAAATGTCTTATTCATCCAGTCTTCTACACAAGTCTTTACCATCCAGACACTTATTCATCCAGCACCTAATGATACAGATTGAACCAAACAGCCCCTTAGTTTTCCATTGAACTTAACCTTGTATATATATGTATATATATAGGGTTAAGATCCTGCGAAAACACATTTTTTTTTGTAAAAACTGCGAAAGCATATAATTAAAAAAATTATAAAATGTTATTTTTTTTCTTTAAATCTAAAGATAACACAACTATAAGATTTAAGGTGTAATTTTGAAAAACCGTAAGACGGATCTTACTATAGGTTTGCTTGATCGTAGAGAGAACACGATACGTAAATAATAGTTTGTTTTATTGAAATCAACAAAGACTCATTACAAACTCTCTCTGAAGCTCTCTAGAGAAACACACTCAAAACACATAGTTAAGAACTGGTCTCTCTCCCTCGTATGCAACATTTCAAGTACAAGATCCTATATATATACTATTCTGGTCCGATCCCCGTCCGAACTCCAAGTTCGGCTGGTCCGAACACTACTACAAAAATGGCCTTTCTTGACGCTTTTTGCGCGTCAAGAAAGGGCCCAGATGACGCGCAAAAAAGCGTCAAGGAAGGCAGGGTCAAGAAGCCTCTTGACGCGCAAAATGCGCGTCATCCCGTTTATGACGCGCGAACAATGACGCGCATTTTATGACGCGCAATGCGTGTCATAAAATGTGCGTCAAGGAAGCCCCCGTCATAAATCTGCTTATGACACGCATTTTTGCGCGTCATGGATTTTTAAAAATAAAAAAAATTAATAGAATCACTGGTTTCTATATTAAATGACAATTAACCCGATAATACAAAATAAAATTACACTTATAGCAGAATAATACATTTCATATATATAACAAAACAATTCATTGTATACAACTATTCAAAATTTTTCACAAACTATATATTCTAAATCACTAAGAAGTTTGGATGTTCCTTTACTACATAATCATACATCTAGTTCTTCATCCTCTGTCGACAATTTGGTGCTCCCTTGCTTCCATTTTAGTGCAGGTACACCTTGGATGTATGAGTATAGCAGCCTTGGATGTATGAGAATTACAGCTGCGGGCATCCAATTAACACATTTATCATAGGAAATTTATGGTGGAAATGGTACAAGGTTTTCCCATTTTAAAAAAAAACCATATCATCAAAAAAGTTTAAGTTATGATTAGGCCAACACTTGTAATAGATTTGCTTACATGTTAATATCTGGAACAGAGACGATGTTAAAGATATCAAGATCATATTCACGACCAAAAACCTACAAAGAAAAATACACAAAAAGGGACGAGTCAATATTTAACGAAGGAGATGTTGAAAAGGTAATGGTTGAACTTTCATCCTGTTTACATACAAATGGGTTGATTTGGGGTTTGTTCTGTCGCTAACAGGCCAAACGGGTCAAATGCATAAACCCTCCTACATCCTTTATTTAAGAAACAAGTTTGCTCTATCTACTACTCTACCAAATTCAATAAGAAAAATAAGAAAGAAGTTGCAGAAGTAAACAACTCCTAAAGGACTATGAAAGTGATGAAAGTAAAGAATACCTAAATGACAATGACAATAATGAGATGTTTGATGACAAAATTATCAACAGTAACAAAACTACCACATATGTGAACAATAACCAAGACAATAGGCTGGAAAGATAGAGTTACCTGTTGCTAAACTTCAAGTACCAACCAATACTAAAGACAGAAAAGCAAACATGAACCTGCATGAATATGACGTTTCTGATCAGTTATAAGAACTATATACCATGTGGAAAAAAAATTAACAGGTAGTAAAAGAAAAGGGCGTAAGGAGTAAGGACTGTCCATCTTGCTTTCTCATATATACAATACTAATCTTTTTAACATAGATCAGCATCAATAATTCACAAACATTCTTAAAACAATATGAGTAAGATAAACAAACCACTATACCATTCTTATTGAGAACTATATTCTGAAAAGAAATGAGAAAAAGACATATCATACTTTGAAGGAGATTTAGGTTAAAGAATAAGAAAACTCATCATGTAATTACTTTGAGAAGAAGGAGTTGCTTACAAATATAACCTTAGATTGACATAAATGAAACATCAGGCACAAAAAAATAAACTCAAGTCGCAACTTCAGTGCTGATATGCTAACTCAAACTTTTAAAACTTAAAAAACGTTAACGTGGATCATGTAGTTAGCATATACAATCTGATCAATTTTTATTAATATGAACGTCTTTGATTACAATCTGAAAATGAGTGAGTAAAAGACAGGTCAAACTCTGAAGAAGTAGATTTAGGACAAACAAAATAATTAAAAAACTTTAGTGCCATGAATTTGAGTACTAACATGTTAATTGAGAGTTCATGTTAAAGAATAAGAAAACTCAAGTAATAAATTCAGTGATGGTATGTTAATTAAGACTTTTGAATCTTAAAAATATACACTTCTAAGTATTTATGTTTCGGTTACTGTCATTAGCAATTATGATACTCTTTGGTGAACACTTGAAAAGCTAAAGTATCATGTTCTATAAATTGATAACCAAACTACTGAACATGTAGACATAGAAAACCCATCCCAGTTACTATTTTATTCCTGATCTATCCTCAATTATTTTGATCATTGATTCGATTTTATCAACTTCTAATTGTGGTAGTAATTCATCTCCTTTTTACCCAACTACAGGTTCATCTTAAAAAATAACAGTCATTTTTACCCATAACCTGTTAGCGCAGAGCTACGCGCATCACTAGCAGGTTTAGTGCCAAACATTTTAATCCTATATTTCAATTGTTCATAGTTTTATTCATTAAGAACAGACTATCTTTGAGGATCCAATTCTATTACCAAGAGAACATGGCCCAACTCTCGAGTTCAAAGTGAAATCCAGCTTCATATGAACAATTAGAGCCCAGAAAAATGGTCAAACCAGGCTTTTTTTTAAACTTTTACCTGTTTAGGATTCTGCTGATGTGCTGGTCAGCCAATCTTAATGCAAGCACGATTCAGCTATGTTCTAACCGAGCATATTGCAGCATCCCTCTCTGCTCATTGTGGTCTTTGCATGGTCTGTTTTGTAGGAAGAAATAAATAACACATCACGTCACTTTTTGAACAGACTAATAAGTACAATACACTACAAAACACTAACAACTGATCTTACACATTGAAAATAATCAATTGAAGAAAAGAACTGCTAGAAGATGTAAGGAAACTTACATGCAGACCAACGACTCCTTGGCAGTCAAATATGTCCTTAACACTACATAGCAATCAACAACAAGCAACTGAACTTGTTTTTTTATTATGTATTTAATTCCTAGAGTATTATACAGGAAAAATCAACAAGAAATGTTCATATCATTTCAAGAGTGGGTGAATAGATGAATAATGTAACGAGTAAAAATATGTCCTTAACACTACATAGCAATTAACAACAAGCAACTGAATTTGTTTTTTATTATGTATTTAATTCCTCGAGTATTATACAGGAAAAATCAATCAGAGATGTTCATATTATTTCAAGAGTGGGTGAATAGATGAATAATGTAACGAGTAAAAATTAAATACCTGTAACAACTCCCAGGTTTGCTGCCAAAGATTAGATCACAAGTGCAACAATTAAGGCGACAAGTATAATCCATAATAACTACAAACAAAGAAAAATATTCTATTTTAAATACATAATAAAACAATGTTTCGCTACTACTTCAGTACGGTTTGCAACTATTCTAACATGGATGTGCCACTGAACTATTACAACAAAGATACTGTAAAATTCAGCAAGGACATTATATAAGCACCTCATACTTGTATTGAGCTCCTGATTGTAAATCAGTTTCAACTGCAAGAATTTGCAATTGAAATCAGTTGTGAACTACATAAATGATCAGGTAAATCAAAAACATGAGAAAGAAGAATCTTACAAAAGTAAGTCCCCAACACTATATAATAAACAACCTACTTGATTAAACAAAGTGAGACGGGGCCTGCTTGATTAAACAAAGTGATTTAGGGCTAAGTGAACCAAAGACCTGAAGTTAACTCCATTTTTATCTGATAGACATAATTAAATTTATCACATGAACAAAATTCTATTCCAGAATTAATGATAAATAGGCCAAAGCCTGATGAGGATAACGATTTCCCAACACACAACATACGATTAATCTTGCAGTTAATTATAAACTCACATGAAAAAAATAACAAGACTTGGGAAAAAAATATGAGTTAATTATAAACTCATATTAATCGACCTCCAGTACGAGTTGTAAACATATGAAGTATACAATAGCATTAAACTATCACACAAGCCTACAACCGAAACTGCCTACCTGCACAAACGGTGATCTCACTACTTGTCTCTTCATGTTACCAGCAGAATCATATTCCAGTTTTCTGCAAGCCCATCTTCCCACCTTCATGAATTATAGATAAAACAAAGTTCCATATTTCAGCAAACTAATAAAAGGACTTAAAATTGGTTAGGGTTTGTAACATAAAGATATGCAAAGGACTCTGTAATTGTATAGCATCAGATAACTATGAAATGAGAAATATTGTTAGGATTTGGTAACCTTACTCTTCAGGGCAGGATGGATCAACATTTGAAAATGAGCCAATAACTACATCAATTGGAGGCAGAAGTGCATGTAACCCGCAGGCCATAACTGCTTTGGCAGTTCCTCTTTTGCCGGAGATTGCAGTACCTCCGATCTCACGGTCAATCGCCCCAAGAAAAAGAGCGGTTTTAATAGCATCCTGTTTAACGACGACGTAATGCTGCAGAGAGACGAACAGACATACCTGTCCAACTACAGCGGCGAGCGGGAAGTACCGCCTGCAGTAAGAAGTGGCGGTGGCGGCGCCATTGTTGGATTCTAGGGTTGCTGATGCGCGAATGCAGAAATGATGGTTGTCGTGTTTGATCTAGAGCGGAGAGGAGTGGTTGGTTGAAATAGAGCATATATTAGGGTTAGGGTTCAAAATCGCGACGATGCCAGGTGAATAAGATGGAGCAGAGATATGGAGAAGAGAGATGGAGCGTGGGGAGATTAGGCAGAGGTTGAAGATTTGGGAACGATGCTAGGGTTAGGATATGAAGCTTTTGGAGAAAAAAGGTGAATGGAGAGCTGTTAGCGGGTTCAAAAGTTTTAGGGCAAAAATTTTAGGGGGGAAATGAAAAATATAAAAATATAAAATTGTAAAACGACAGTTTATTTATGACGCGCTTTCCTAATGTGTACTCCGTGTTTTTTTTTTGTTATTTATGACATAAATTTCTTGACGCGCAAAAAGGCGCGTCATCTAGCCTTAAGAATTTACTATTCTTGACAGTTTTTTTATGACACACGTTTTTGCGCGTCATTAAACAACGCGTGTCATCGTTCGCGCGTCAAGAAAGGCCCTGTTTCTAGTAGTGGAACCTCAGGTTCGGACCTAGTTCGGCCAGCAGCTTGAACTTGTCTTGAATCTTCACATCGTCTCGTTCAGATACTTCATATGACGCACATATTATGTATCAACAAACTCCCCCTCGTCATGTGCAGTATCTGTTCGCCAGTTAAAACATATTCTTTGAACAAACTCGCCCTCAACTTGATGGTAGCTTGATCTTTGAATACTTGACGATGAACAGTTTCTTTCGTCTTTATCAACAGCTTCAGAAGACTTGAAGTTGTGATGAACTCTTTCCTTTGAGTACCTGGCCAACATAAATAATCTTGGCGCAAAACTTCTCTTCGAGAATCCAAGATATAAATTTTGAAAATGTTTTTCGTATCATGTGTCGATCAATCAAAAACAAATAAGAAGTAAAATCTTTTTGACTTTTAGAAGATTTATATCAAAACAAACCTAAAACCTTTTTGATTTTTTCAAACTTATGCTAAGACAAACCAAAAATCTTTTTGTACTTTTCTAAAATAAAATGTAAATGCAATGCAGAAACACACTCTATTTTTGGTATTTTGTGAGAAAGATCACGACGCGAGATCATATCAGACATAACGCATCTAGCACATTTCAATTTCGGTCCTAATCAGCATGCAAGCCAAGATAATCGCAAATACAACATTGATTGTTTATTTCAGCATGCACCAATCATATTTATCGTTCTCAGATATGCTTGAGGTAAATTTTATCATGCACTGATAACTCGACCTCTACTCTATTAGAAATACTTGCAAATCATCATGTTTATCATATAGAAGTAACTTTTATTCGAGATTTAAACATCCTTGATGAGTCATGCAAAAATAAAGCAGAACCTCAAATACCTAGCAATCAGGTCGGTCTTGTGGACACGCAGAGAAAGCCCAAGTATTTGAGAAAATAAGAAAGCAAAACAAGTTGAAGTTGTATAATCCAACAACAATCAGGTCGATACTTCCGTATACGCAGAGAAAGTCCGATGGATTATACGAAACACCAATGAAAATAAAGCAGAACGTCAAACGAACAATGATGTGTTGCAAACACATCCCATTTCCGGTGTCTTTTATGTTTATATTTGAGTCAAATTAAGTCGGTTTGCATTTGTTTTAGTTGTTTCTAGTTAAGTTTGAGTCTTTGGAGTCTTATTTATGTGTTTTACATGTTTTGTAGGTTTTTAATAAAATCCCGAGGCCATGAGGGAAAGTTGGAAAGAAAAGAAGAAAACAACGAAGAAGAGCTGAACAAGCAGTCCCAGGCGTATCGCCTGGGACCTTACCTTTGTCGCGCGATACGCGTGGAGTCAGCAGGTCAACGGAAGCCGTAAGTCGGTTTGACCGACTAGTTTGTCGCGGCATGGCCCTTAGGCGTATCGCCTAGCAACAAGGCACCTCCAAGCGATACGCTTGGAGGTCTAAAACCCGCAAAAGAAGCAATTAACTTATAAATTCGAGTTTTAGGGTTTTATTTGGCATTCTTCGACTTCCAGACGAATTCCAGAGCGACTTAGGGCGATCTTCAGAGGAGAAGGGAGCTGGGATTAAGGAGAAGCATTGAGAGACGAAGATTGCATTGCAATTCGCTATCCGGTTCTTTCGATTACTTCATTTTCATTAATTGCTATCATGTATTTGAATCAAGTTTCAGACTTTATTATGTTTATTGTTCAGATCATGATTGTAGGCTAAACTAATTATGCCATCTAGACCGTTTTGATGAGTAATTGATATCTTGACTTTATTCTCGGTTTTGACTAGTTGATTGATGTTACGATTCTATTAAATTCCATTGATTGCCATGGTTGATGCATGTGTGTGTTATGAGCAGGTTATTAATCGATTGTTGATGCTTAATTTACCCGCGAATGTCTTTCGGTTTAGGTAGATTAGCTAAAGTAGTTGACTTTAGGGTTAATTGCTTTAGTGTAGTTAGGGTTTCCTTGACTATTGCATTGATATTTGGTTGGTAATTTACTTGTAATGTGCTGCCTTTTCTGAGACTCACAAGGTAAAGAATTGTCGGGTAGTTGGGGTGGTTAGAATTCTAGGGTTGCATTGTCTTAAAAGGAAGTGTCCTAGGGTTTTGATTATCTTGGTATTCCGTGTCGGACATAGTTGTTATTGGCAGCTCCTGTTAGGTCTAAGGTGCCCGAGATTAGGTTCAGAGGTGGTTAGGTCTAATTGAGGTAGGAAGTACTCAAAAGGTGAATTCCTGTTCGAGCGTTAGAATCGTTGTCTAGAAAGGACTTAAAAGGTGAACTAGCCACCATCAGAATAGTTAAAGCCGAGGTAAAGTTAAGTGTCGATTGCGAGTCTAGGTCTAGGTGGTATATTTCCCTCTCATTTGAATTCCCCAAGGTTTCATGCGTTTGTCTGTTTGTTCGTTGCGTAGTTAATTTTAGTTAAATCAAATCTCAATCAAAACCCCAAATTACTCAGTATTTCCATTTCATAGGTCCTAGGTTAGTTTTGTTAATAGAGTGTCTCTAGGGTTCGATATTTCCGGTCTTGGCTTAGCTTAGCTACAATCCGACAGGTTCACTGCCTTAGGGTTCGGTTCGGTTTAGGTTTTTTCGGTAAAATTAGGTGTGTCTTAGGTCTAGGTTTAGGTCTATTTTATTAGTGTTTTTAGTGTCGTTCCGAGCACATCAAGTTTTTGGCGCCGTTGCCGGGGACACTTGGCAATAGCAAAATTAACTTAGGTCGTCGTTAGGAAATTTTGAGTCTTTTCGGTTTTTCCCATGTCTAGAGTCTTAGGGTTTCCGTTTTAAGTCTTGACTTTTAGGTTTAATTTTTCTTTTAGTTTATTTGAGTCAGTTTCTCCATTTTATGCCACACACCCGTTCATGAGGTCCTCCTGAGTTGTCACCACTTTCTGATCCTGACGCGGATATTCGTGAGCGGTTTCGCCTTCTTCGCACGGAGCTAGAGGCTTTCATCATTTCCACCGCTCATTCCAAACCATCCTCTTCCACACAAATCGCACGCGACACCAAACCCATTCCATTCCCCGATCTTTCATCCATGGCGGCACGTCGCACCGTCCACGAGCAGGCCAGCGCCGGAGTCACCGAGTCCCGATTTGCTATCGCTCAGCCTGATATTGCCAACACCGCAAATTGGCAAGTTCCGTCCCACGTCATCAACGCTTTGACGCATTCCATTCAGTTTCATGGACGTGAGGCGAAGATGCACCAACGCATATCTCGCGCTTCACTCGAATTTGCAACACGTTCGGACTCACGGGAGTCGCGAACGAAATCATTTATCTGCGTCTGTTCCCATTCTCCCTTACGTCTCGAGCCGCCGAGTGGCTTGAGACGCTTCCGCCAAATTCGATCGCCACCTAGGACGATCTGACTGCCAAATTCCTGAAGAAATATCATCCTCCAGCCAAGGCTGCGTGTACTCGGGAGGAAATCCACTCATTTCGGATGGATCCCAACGAGCCTTATTCCGTAGCTTACGAGCGATTCAACACTCTTCTGAGCAAATGTCCGCAGCACGGGTTGACGGACTGGGCGATCATAGAGAAGTTCTACAACGGACTTCCTTACTCTGTTCAGAAAGAGTTCAACATTTTGGCTGGAGGACATATGATGGAGAAGCTCACTGTTGACGAATGCAAATCACTTTTCGAGAGCTTTGCACTTGCTGAACAGCAGGCACCCGGAGGTCGGAGAGCCACCTTGGCCCCGACTAGATCACTCACACCATCGACATCTACCCGGGGTGTAAATCACATTGGCCCAGAAACCATGCCACCTAGGGAGTTAGAGAATATCTATAAAGCTTTAGAAGAAATCAAACTCCATATCAAAGCCAAATGTGAGCTGTGTAGAGGCGCTCATGACACCCGAGACTGCCCGCTTGCTCCCGCTGAGCAGGTGGACTACATTGGAAACCGAAACCAGTTCGGTAATTCTTTCCAGTCTGGGTGGAGGAGTGGCCAGAATTCAGGATGGCGAGAGGGAGGTAACCCACCTGGTTTTCCACCGAGGAATAACTATGGTGGAGGAGATGACGGGCCTGGTTTAAAGGAGATTGGGGAGCTTATTGCTAACCAGACCCAGATCCTGCAGCAGATTGTGGCGAGAGATGAAGGAACGCAGAAGAAGCTAGCTGAGCATGACACGTTACTGAGAAATCAACAAGCTTCGTTCCTGGATTTGCAGAGGTCGGTGGGAGATATCGCGAAGCAACTGAAAGAACTTAATTCCCGTGGAGGTCAATTTTCTGGTAGTACTTACAAGAATACCAATGCTAATGTCAATGCCATCACTACTAGGAGCGGGAGAGTTGTTCAGAGTCCATCACCGGCGGTAGTTGATGAGGAGCCGGTTGATGAGGAGATAGAGCTGGAGACGCCTGACGGGAGGGTGCATGAGAGCATGACGCCAGCAAGTACCGCACCAAACGTCGAGGCTGAAGTAGTTAGGAAAACGCCGGTGGGAGAGAAGTCGCTGAAGTGGGAGGCGTGAAGGAGAAGAAAAGAGTTCGATTTGCGCCTCAACCGATTACGATGGATGACTTAAAGCGTGTGCCCTACCCTGAGAGATTAATTCAACAAAAGAGTGCGCGTGAATATGGGCAGTTTTTAGAGCTTCTTAAGCAACTTAGGATTACATTACCTTTCACTGATGTTATAAAACAAATGCCTAAGTATGCTAAATTTTTAAAAGACATGTTAACAAATAAAAAGAAGCTTGAAGCTTTATCTGATGTTACACTTGATGCCCACTGCTCTGCAATAGTACAGAATAAATTGCCCAAGAAACTTAATGATCCAGAGACATTTACAATTCCTTGCTCTTTTGGTGATTCTTCTGTTACACGTGCTTTAGCTGATTTAGGTGCTAATATTAATGTCATGCCATATTCTGTTTTCATGCACCTAGGATTAGGCGAGTTAGAACCGACTAGGATGACGATTTCTTTAGCAGATAGGTCGGTTGTTAGACCCAAAGGAATAGTGGAAAATGTACTTGTTCAAGTTGATAAATTTGTGTTCCCTATAGACTTTGTGGTAGTTGAAAGTGCATATGATGCTAGTTGCCCTTTGATTTTAGGTAGGCCTTTCCTTAGGACTGCCCGGGGGTTAGTTGATGTTTTTGCGGGTACCATCACTCTGAGGGTTGAGGATGAGTCGGTTGAGTTTAAGGTTGGTAGGTCGAGTGACAAGATCAACGAGTCCGTGTACTTTCTAGGATCTTTCATGTCTATGGTGGATAGTTGTGTTAGTTATGTCACTGGTGAGGATTTGGTAGTTGGGAATAGGTTGGAAGGTGAACCGATAGTTGAGGATAAGTGTGGGGAGGATCCCGGGGGTTTAGATGAGTTAATTGATAAGAATGATATTTTTGACCCGTTAGTAGAACCCGTTGGTGAATTAGTGGTTGGAGAATGTTGGGTAGTTGAGAATGGTTGTAGGAGAGCCACACTTGGTGACATAGGTGAGTTTGATGATAGGATTGTGCTGAATCCAAGTGTGGGGAGGTTAGTTGAGGTTGTTAGTGAAAATGACCCGAAGTTGAGTTTTTTAGAGAAGATTAGGTTTCTTCCGGGTCAGTACAAGCATTGGAAGGTTAAACACTTGTTACATTTGCTAAAGTTAGTTGCTTTATGGGTTAAGAAGTTAGTTAGTGGTTGTGCTGATAGAAACCGGGTGAAAACCGGTAGTTTTGTGACTAGAGATGTGAAATCGAAGCCTCCGGATGGTTTGGGAGGTTGTGGTTCAGTTTTGTGCTAATTGATGCAGTGCCAGGGTTGTATAGTATTGTATTTGTGTTTTGATTTATGCATTTTTTATTTTTCGTGCATGTTGCGTCTTTTGGTTTTGTGTTTTTGGTGTTTGCAGGTAATTCTGGAGATTCAAGATTTGGAATAGGGGAGTTGTGCAGGCCAAAAGTGCAGGTTTTTGCTGAAAATTTCGACCATAGGCTTGCTGTGGAGAAAAGAGATAGAAAATTTTTGGGGTCAAATTCCAAAAAATTCCCTGGAAATTGCGTTCCAGGCGTATCGCCTGGAGGTTGGTAGGTTGTAGGCGATACGCCTGCAGGTTATGTAGAGGCCGATCGTTTGCAGTTCCAGGCGTATCGCCTGGGAGATACAGTACGGTAGGCGATACGCCTGGAGGAGGTAAGTCAGAAAAAATTTTCAATTTGCAATTTTTATTATTTCTGTTTACCGGATTTACGGTGGTTCGTTTGCGGCTGATGTGTTGAGACTCTGGAATTTCAGGTGAACACGTTTTAACTTATCTTGTTTTATTTTTGGTTTTATTTTTTTTATTTTTTTTCTTTTTCGTGCTTTTATTCTGCTTTATTTTTATTTCCATTCCACATTGAGGGCAATGTGTGATTCAAGTGTGGGGATGGGATACTTGCGTATTGAGTCAGTTATTTATTTTTAGTGTGTTTAATTGAGTCATAAAAAATTTGAAAAAAAAAATTGTTCAAAAATGTCCGAGATTCTGGCTGCAATTTAAATGGAAAATGATAGGTAAAACTGGGAATTGATCGTGTAATTATGTGCTTGAATGTTAAAATAATGACTTAAGGTCAATAATTTGGGAAATGTGTTAAGTATGGTTGGATGGAAAACATTACTAGTGTATGATCTGTCGGTAGGCCCAGCTGACCTAGGAGTAGCTTAAATAGCCTGTGTGTTTATTGTTGTATAAATATGCTAATCAGTTTGCTAGTGGGTTCCCATTTTAGGAGTGATAGGGATACTGAATCTGATGATTAGGAGGAAAGAGACCCGTTTAGGCTAGATACTCCTATGTCCTTAGAATATCCAATGAGCATGTAGTTAATAATTTGGTTAATGAATTAGAGTGAAGGGGCAGAATACTCATGTACAAACTAAGGATAGTATCCCGTGGTAAGTACCTCTGATGATGCTCTGGATCTCGCGGGCAGAATACTCACATATGATTTCGGGGGTAAGACCTTGTGAAAAAGTACCTCTGATGATGTCCGTTGGTAATTTTAGGTAAAAGTGACCAATTAATTATTCAAAAGAAAAAAAAAATGAAAAAAATTAGAAAAGAAAAGAAAAAAAAAAGAAGAAAAGAAATGTTAGTTTAGAGAATAAATGCTCAAGAATTTGCATATAAATAATTAGTTATGATTTGGACATCTTAGTATCTGGTTTAAGGGGGGTTGGAGAAAATCTTAAGGTAAATCAGTATTACCCTTTGCTTTGACTAAATATGATTCAGTAGTAGGTTAAACTAGAGCTTTCTTTAGTGGGATCCATAGGCGACTGAACTTATATCTGGTAATTTCATAAACACATGGGGGCGAAAGAAAAGGTTGGTGGTTGGGTTTAATCGGATAGAAATATCGGCAATCGTAGTTAGTATGTTAGTACGTTATGGACTGTGGAATTGTATGGTGGATGTTGAATTTTGAAATGTTAAATGTTTAGAAGTCAACTTCCTGGTTGTGATTCCATTGCAGTATTTTTCGAGAACGAAAAAAGAGTCAGTGTGGGGATGTTTGATGTGTTGCAAACACATCCCATTTCTGGTGTCTTTTATGTTTATATTTGAGTCAAATTGAGTCGGTTTGCATTTGTTTTAGTTGTTTCTAGTTAAGTTTGAGTCTTTGGAGTCTTATTTATGTGTTTTACATGTTTTGTAGGTTTTTAATAAAATCCCGAGGCCATGAGGGAAAGTTGGAAAGAAAAGAAGAAAACAACGAAGAAGAGCTGAACAAGCAGTCCCAGGCGTATCGCCTGGGACCTTACCTTTGTCGCGCGATACGCGTGGAGTCAGCAGGTCAACGGAAGCCGTAAGTCGGTTTGACCGACTAGTTTGTCGCGGCATGGCCCTTAGGCGTATCGCCTAGCAACAAGGCACCTCCAAGCGATACGCTTGGAGGTCTAAAACTCGCAAAAGAAGCAATTAACTTATAAATTCGAGTTTTAGGGTTTTATTTGGCATTCTTCGACTTCCAGACGAATTCCAGAGCGACTTAGGGCGATCTTTAGAGGAGAAGGGAGCTGGGATCAAGGAGAAGCATTGAGAGACCAAGATTGCATTGCAATTCGCTATCCGGTTCTTTCGATTACTTCGTTTTCATTAATTGCTATCATGTATTTGAATCAAGTTTCAGACTTTATTATGTTTATTGTTCAGATCATGATTGTAGGCTAAACTAATTATGCCATCTAGACCGTTTCGATGAGTAATTGATATCTTGACTTTATTCTCGGTTTTGACTGGTTGATTGATGTTACGATTCTATTAAATTCCAGGCTATCATGTATTTGAATCAAGTTTCAGACTTTATTATGTTTATTGTTCAGATCATGATTGTAGGCTAAACTAATTATGCCATCTACACCGTTTTGATGAGTAATTGATATCTTGACTTTATTCTCGGTTTTGACTGGTTGATTGATGTTACGATTCTATTAAATTCCATTGATTGCCATGGTTGATGCATGTGTGTGTTATGAGCAGGTTATTAATCGACTGTTGATGCTTAATTTACCCGCGAATGTCTTTCGGTTTAGGTAGATTAGCTAAAGTAGTTGACTTTAGGGTTAATTGCTATAGTGTAGTTAGGGTTTCCTTGACTATTGCATTGATATTTGGTTGGTAATTTACTTGTAATGTGCTGCCTTTTCTGAGACTCACAAGGTAAAGAATTGTCGGGTAGTTGGGGTGGTTAGAATTCTAGGGTTGCATTGTCTTAAAAGGAAGTGTCCTAGGGTTTTGATTATCTTGGTATTTCGTGTCGGACATAGTAGTTATTGGCAGCTCCTGTTAGGTCTAAGGTGCCCGAGATTAGGTTCATAGGTGGTTAGGTCTAATTGAGGTAGGAAGTACTCAAAAGGTGAACTCCTGTTCGAGCGTTAGAATCGTTGTCTAGGAAGGACTTAAAAGGTGAACTAGCCACCATCAGAATAGTTAGAGCCGAGGTAAAGTTAAGTGTCGATTGCGAGTCTAGGTCTAGGTGGTATATTTCCCTCTCATCTGAATTCCCCAAGGTTTCCTGCGTTTGTCTGTTTGTTCGTTGCGTAGTTAATTTTAGTTAAATCAAATCTCAATCAAAACCCCAAATTACTCAGTATTTCCATTTCATAGGTCCTAGGTTAGTTTTGTTAATAGAGTGTCTCTAGGGTTCGATATTTCCGGTCTTGCCTTAGCTTAGCTACAATCCGACAGGTTCACTGCCTTAGGGTTCGGTTCGGTTTAGGTTATTTCGGTAAAATTAGGTGTGTCTTAGGTCTAGGTTTAGGTCTATTTTATTAGTGTTTTTAGTGTCGTTACGAGCACATCAAACAACAATCAGGTCGATCTTTCGATACGCAGAGAAAGTCCGATCGTTTGACAAAATAAAGAAAATCAAAAAAGTTTAAATCTTTCAAAATGAAAACATGCATTCATCAGGATATCTCTTTATTCTATTTTTGTCTCAGAATCATCACATAGCATTCATCAAGAAGCAAACAACCAAAGATTATCAGGCAAGCTTTATGTTTATATCTTACTTGCAGATATCAGATTAGTCATGCACATTCACATATCATACAAGAACCTACAGCCTTTAGACTTACTCTATCCATGGCAGATAAAAGTATATGCTGATGTACCATCATTTCTTGCTTTCGTCGGACCAATTTCTCAAATTTTCATAATTTTTTTAATATTTTCCAATAATTTCTCCCCCTAAAATTCAAACAAATACTATTTTTTGAATTTTAAAATTCCCCCCCCCCCCCTAAAAATATGAACAAAAGAAAAATGAATAACAAAAAAAAATGAAAATGATCGATCAACACTTGACACAATGTTTTTGAAAAACATGTTTTCAATGATAAGAACGATGCATTTTAACTTAAAACCACAAGTATCTCACTGTCAGCAAGCTCACGATTACTAACAGGTCTTCCTGAAATGCCTGCAAACACTGGAAAATAGTAAATTCTTAAGACCCCGACCCTCATCCCCAACGATGGTAGGCCGTCCAGTATCTTCAACAAAATTTGTGTTGGCCGTGGAGACAACTTTCGGTTTCCATTCCTGTTTTGGTTTGATGATTTCTAGTGAACCATCGTCAACTGATGAGTGACAATCAGAACTACTACCCAATTTTTCTGAAAGAAATTTCTTTTTCCATGAAAATTTAGTATTAGGCATTGGTTCACTAAAAATAATGCCATCAAGATCAACATACTTTGTATGTTTGGCATTTGATGATGAATTGTTAGCTGTCGCAGGACAATTATTTGCATAATGACCTTTCTTACGACAAACAAAACAAAGTCTTTTACCAGTTGAATTGATAGAAATCGGTTTTCCAAACTGATCAGTCAGACATTCATCATAAACTTTTGAAAACACAGGTTGAAATTTCTTTTGTTTATGAAATTTTGGAAAACATTTTAGAGAATCATAAAAATCAGAATCATCTCCATAACCAAAGAATTTATCTTGACGATAAAACCTGTTAGAATTAGCATAATAAAATGAATCTGAATTGTTACCGCCTTGTGGTGTAGCATCAGATATACAAGAAGACTATTCAGAAGAAAGCTTTTCATCTGGTGAAGATACTTTCTGCTTCCAACATTGTGCCTTCTTATCTGAAAACACCCTCTGCTTCTTTATCTTCTTCGCTTTGAATTCTTTTTTGTTGAAATCCTTAGTCGGCATTTCTGTTCCTTTAAATCCCAAACCACCATTTTTCTGTTTAAACTTATCTTGAACTGAATTTGATATCTTATGACCTTGTTTGGCAAGTTTTGTAAATTCAGATTTGATTCCTTTCAGGTCATTCTTTCCAGAAATCAATGAATCATCTATCACAATTTCAGAAAACTTTGGCATCGTTACTTTTTTCTGGATTTCCATTAAACACTTGTTCTTTCTCAATAAAAGTAGATTCAGCATCAAACTTCTACCCTTTGCAGTAATCAACCTCCT
Source organism: Deinandra increscens subsp. villosa (assembly GCA_039602395.1). NCBI lineage: Eukaryota > Viridiplantae > Streptophyta > Magnoliopsida > Asterales > Asteraceae > Deinandra > Deinandra increscens. The sequence goes on along the minus strand of JBCNJP010002872.1, from coordinate 16,794 downwards.
TTTTATTCTTCTTTGATTTGAATTTTGTTTTCTTTCCTGAACTGGTATCAACAAATTTTGAATAATCATGCGGTTCAATACCAGACTGTATAGCCGGAACAGAAAGTTCAATATCCACAGGAGCAGGAACTTGATGAAGATTTGTATCTTTACCATTATCCTGACTCTTTTCCAACTTATACAAATAATTCAGGAAAGTCGGTGAATTGTTGCAATTTTTCAATTTCCTTTGCAGATCAAACATCTCAATCTTTTGTTCAGATATTTTCATATTAGCTTCCGATAACTCTTTCTGTGAAGCAATGTACTTGTCAGACAATTTGCTATAATCACTGATATGACACTGTATCAAGCGACATTCTTCCAGAACTTCTTCAGTAACTTTCTCTATCTGTTTCTTATAGTAAATAACATCATGTTTCAAAATATTATTTTGACTTTTGAATCTCACCATTTCCATCACGCAACTTTGTCAGTTCCTCTTGAAGTTGAATTACTCTATCGACAACTACGACAGCAGCTTTACTAACCTTTTCATATTTTTGTTGAAGAGGATAACATTTTTCAAATAAAGCATCAAAATCTTCAACAACTTCCTTTTCTTTAGCTTGAGCTTTATTGCATTCTTCAACCAACAAATTTTCTCGTTCAACCATTCTTTCTTTATACTAGCAAACTCCAAACAATTTGCACATGATGCAGACACATCCCTTTGAATTTTGGTTGCTAAATCATTACAAACTTTACTTTTCCAATTCTCCACTTCTTTTGACAAAAAAATATTTTCTTCAGTCAACTTTCCTACCTTATTCTCTAACTTTTCAATTATGCCCTTAAACTTCGAATCTTGTTCAATTGTTTTTTGTGAAAGCTTAGACATATGTTCCTCACACCGTGTCTTTACAAAATTCCATATCAGTTTTGCTTTTCGAAACTTCCTGATTGGATTTTTAAGAGTTATAGGCAAAGCTAACATAAGCAGTGTAGTAGCCCTTTCATTTTGATCAAACGATTTCCTTTATTCACTTGAAAAATTATGCATCTCCTTAAAATCACCATCAACATAAGTTGGATACTTATGTTCGCTTGTAATTGGTAACCACAATTTTTCATCCAGATCATTAACATAACCTCTAAAATTTGTTGCCCAACCATGATAATCTTCAAGATTTATTAACCTTGGCACATTCTGACGATGATTTTCAACGAATACATTAATTTCATACATTTTGAGAATTTGAAGATTCTGCTTGGTTCGAACTCCCACCGAACTTCGTCCGAACTCTACTGTACCTCCGATCTTGCTCCGAACTTTGTCCGAACTCGATTGTACAGTCCGAACTTAGACTTTTGTCCGAACTCCTCCGAACTCCCTCCGATCCTAATCCGAACTCTCACTGGAACAAGAAAGGCCGAACTTCGTCCGAACGACCTCCGAACCTGGAGTTCGGAGCGGGTATTTTTCTGTTACTCCGAACCTCGAACGACTTCAGACACTCTCGACAAAATTTTCACGATTTTGAGAGAATTTGGACGAGATTTTTGACAGGAACTCAGGTAAAACCCATAGAAATGTTTTAGTAATGAAAATCACTCGAAAAGCTCAAAGATTTACTCGTTTTTGAATGAAAACAACTCGGTTTTATCAAGAAAACGACTACAATCAAAGCAAACGCAATAGAGCAACCTGGATTTGCTCTGATACCAATTGAAAAACCGTAAGATGGATCTTACTATAGGTTTGCTTGATCGTAGAGAGAACACGAGACGTAAATAATAGTTTGTTTTATTGAAATCAACAAAGACTCAATTACAAACTCTCTCTGAAGCTCTCTAGAGAAACACACTCAAAACACATAGTTAAGAACTGGTCTCTCTCCCTCGTATGAAACATTTCAAGTACAAGATCCTATATATATACTATTCTGGTCCGATCCTCGTCCGAACTCCAAGTTTGGCTGGTCCGAACCTCAGGTTCGGACCGATTTCGGCCGGCAGCTTGAACTTGTCTTGAATCTTCACATCGTCTCGTTCAGATACTTCATATGACGTACAAATTATGTATCAACAAATTTATTTTTATACCTATTAATGTATATCACATGTATGAGGGTTTTTTTTTTGTGTGATGCACATGTGCATCATTCAATAAAAACGAAAAAAATGATGAAAATATATGACATATGGTGCGACTAAGAAAAAAAATCAACTCATACTAAAAGTATGAGTTTTTTTTGTGATGCACATGTGCACCACACAAAATCAAATAAAAAAACGTTAAATTTTTTAAAATTCATATAGGATTAAAAATAACATAATTTTAAAACTTTTGGTGCAAAATTTTTTAGAAAAATATTAACGTATGAAAAAGTTAGGTAGGTTTTAAAATTTGTTTACGCAGTTCTCACAAAAAAGGTGTTTTCGCAGGATCCTTCCCATATATATATATATATATATATATATATATATATATATATATATATATATATATAGGGTAAGGATCATATGAAAACAACTTTTATTGTAAAAACACGAAAACAAATATTAAAACCTCTATAACTTTTTCGTACGTTAATATTTTTCAAAAAAATTTGCACCAAAATCCTTAAATTTATGTTATCTTTAGTTATGGAAAAAAATCAATTTAAAAAAAAATTTATTATTGCACAGGTGCAATAATTTCTTTTATTATTATTACACATATGCAATAATATTAAAACCTTTATAACTTTTTCATATATTAAAATTTTTTATAAAAAATTACACTATAAATCTTATAATTCTAGAGAAAATTAAAAAAAATTCAACGTTTTTTAAAATTTTTTATTATTGCACATGTGCAATAAAAAAAATTATTATTGCACATGTGCAATAATATTAAAACCTCTATAACTTTTTTCATACGTTAATAGTTTTGATAAAAAAAATGTACCATAGATCTTATAATTCTGTTATCTTTAATTCTTGAAAAAATTTAAAAAAAATTAATGTTTTTTTGTTAATATTGCACATGTGTAATATAATTAAAGTATTATTGCACATGTGCAATAATAAAAAAAAATCATGAAATTTTATATGTTTAATTTTTTTTCCCAGAATTAAAGGTGACATAATTTTAAGACCTTTGGTGCAATTTTTTAAAAAATTATTAACGTATGAGAAAGTTATAGAGGTCTTAATATTTGTTTTCGTGTTTTCGCAATAACATCTTGTTTATATATATATATATATATATATATATATATATATATATATATATATATATATATATATATATATATATAGGGTAAGGATCATGCGAAAACTCTTTTTTTTGTGAAAACCTAAAAACTAACACTAAAACCTTCATAACTTTTACATACGTTAATATTTTTCTATGAAACTTGCACCAAAAATCTTAAAATTCTATTGTCTTTGATTCTGGAAAAGAAATTGATATTTTGAAAAAAAAAATAATTAGTGCACATGTGTATTATTAGTGCACATGTGCACCATTTTCATTATTTTCATTAGTACTACACAAATGAGAATTGTCATGCGAAAACATATTGTTTAGGTTAAAAATATTTAAAAAAACTAAAATATTCATAGAACTAATGATAATTCTACATATACACTATAACTATTAGTTATAGTGCACATGTGTAGCATAAAATTAAAAAAAATTTAAAACGTTAAATTTATTTTCAGAGTTAAAGATAACACAATTATAAGATTTATGGTGCAATTTCTTTTTTTAAATATTAATGTATACGACATGTATAAAGTGCTTTATTATTAGTGCACATGTGCACTAATAAAAAACCAGGAAAAACTAAGAAAATTATAACGTGTTTGATGCGATTTTTCTAAAAAAAAAACATTAACGCATACTATATGTATGGGTTTTATTATTAGTGCACATGTGCACTAATAAAAAAACGACAAGACGTTAAAGTTTTTTTAAATTTTTTTCCAGAATTAAAGAACTCATAATTCTAAGGTTTTTGGTGCAATTTTAAAAAAAAAATATGATCGTATGAAAAAGTTATGAAGATTTTAGTATTAGTTTTTAGGTTTTCACAAAAAGATGTGGTTTTTACATGATCCTTACCTTATATATATAGGGAAAGTATATAGTGAAAACCCACTTGAGTTGTGAAATCTTTAAAAATCCATCCAAGGTTGTTAGCCTATCCACCTCACTCTAATTTGTCTTTAGGAAAATGGTAAGATTGTATTTTCATATTTCTTCCATCAATTATGACTTTTTTGTTTTCAATGTCTCATTCCATCATCTTTTCTTCCTAGATAACCCCCTCCATATTTTTCTTTTCTTTATTTTTCATTTACCCTTACCCTTTAATTCTTCTTCTTCTTCATATCAAGAACACCCATTAACTCCATTAATGCACTTCAAGAAACCTTAAAAGTCTGAAAAATACAACCTCCGAATTTAATGTCATCTCCTCAACATCAGTTTCGTCACAATTTGGAAGACCATTTGCATCGTACGGAATCATCCAATGATTTTAATATCAATAATGGACAATCTTATGAAGGTATGTTAGGAGTTTTTTCTTTTTAACCTTTATTTTTTCTGAATGTTTTTCTCCCAACAGTTTTATATACTTACATATGTTTTATTTTAGAAGTTTCGGATAAAGATCCTAATATTCAAGACAATGTCAACAATGAGGGTTCTTCATCTAGTAATGCTGCCCTGTTTGAACAAATTGAAGCATTTTCTTGTTTCATATCTCCCAACGGATCCAAGATTTATTACCCTCATGTTACTGATTATATAAAACTAGTGATTGACACCATCTTTAGGTCATGGGATGAAGTTATGTATTATTATGGAAGATATGCCAAAGTAGCAGGTTTTTTAGTTCGTGTGGGTCAAACATATGTAAGATCAAATTTGTTACATGTGTAACACCCAGAATTTCATATGTAATCACCCGTATTAAATACATATGTAAAGAATTTTATTACACATAGTATGTAACACCCAGATTGCTTACATATGTAACATTTTTTTTTTCACATGTAAAACTTGAATTTTTACACATGAATGGTTATTATTCATATGTAATCATCCTTACTAAAAACATATGTGAACATATTTTATTACATGTATAAAAATAGCTTTTTAGATTTGTATGGTTATTTTTTATATGTAATCATCCGTATTAAATACATATGTAAACAGAATTTTATTACATATAGTATGTAACACCCAGTTTGCTTACATATGTAATAACATTTTTGTTACATATGTAAAACTTGAATTTTTACACATGAATGGTTATTTTTTGTATGTAACCATCCCTATTGAAAACATATGTGAACATATTTTTATTACATATGTAAAACTAAATGGTTAACATATGAATGGTTATTTTTCATATTTAAGCTTATACTAAACAAAACCAAAACAGATTCCATCCCTATTAGGTAATTTTTCTACCTTTTCTGTTACGGCGCTTTGTTATCATCTTCACTCGATTAACAGAAGGACATGATTGTTCATTTTTACCGGATCTCTTGCTTGATTCTACAAATTGAATAATTATATAAATCAAATTAAGGTTTAATCCCTTATTATAGTACACACGTAAACTTATAATTTTACATACAAAAAACCTTTTTCCTACCTTCGTGTACATCGCCCAATTGCTTGTCTTCTACCTTTGCTTTTTTTCCCTGTTCATTACACATGTACACATTATATTAAAATTAAATAAACAGTCTTTAGATGTGGCAAATATGTACCTTCAATAACCAAATTTTATTGAAAGAGTAATATTAAATACTATACCTTTCCTTTCCTGGACATCTAATTTATTTTCTTCACATTTACATCAGTATCATGTGCATTGTTATCATCTGGCTGGGATCTCTTTCCTGTTAATACAAATGTAAATGGGTGTCATACATAAACAATTATATAGTAAGGTTTCATTAGAAAAAAAAATTAATAAAACAAACTTACGTATGTTTTTGTCATTTGCTACTGCTACTTTTCGATTACCATTAATTTTCATAGTTGTGCTCTACATAACAGGAACATGATTTGATTAATAGATAATGAAAAATGGTCAGATTATATCTTACACCTACATTTAGTTGAATGTTTACATATGTAAGAAGGTTCTCTTTTTCAAATTGGATCTCAAATAAGGATAATATACATATGCAAATCAAAATGTCGGCCCCCTCTATTAATAAAAAAAACCAAGAATAAACATATGTACAAATTCAAACAAGTTTTTTGAATAAACTGATCTATTAGCAAAATTCTTACAAATCGGTTAAAGTGTTAAGATGCTTGCTTACAACAAATACATGCTTATTCAGAAAAATCATACTAAAGTGAACTCCAGTATAAGAAGGGGGCATCGCTATATTTCATATAAATCGAACCAATAAAGATGGAACCCTAGAATATCGCACACGTAAATAGGACAAGGCCACTGTAATCACGGTGATTTTCATATAAATTTCGTTGTAATTACCAACAGTCGAGCCCGTTCATAAGAAACCCTAGAATCGCAAATTTGTAAATCGCAGTTGTGTATTGACAGTGATTTCATATGAAAATCGCAACCTTACATATGAAACTCACACCATTGTAAAAAACGGAATCATCTTTATAAAGAACGTCGCCTATAACAAAAGAGGATTCGAAGGTTTGTCAAAATCAAACCAGTTCAGGTGAAAACAATAGAAATAGTTTAGTTCCAAAACTACCCTTTTAGCTATTAAACATTAGACAAAAATCAAAAATAAAAATAAAAAGCTCAAGACTCAATCTCATCCATCAATTGCTAAGATCTATGGTCCATATAGTGTTTTTCAAAGATTTTACAACTCAAATGGGTTTTCATTATATCCATTTTATATATATATATATATATATATATATATATATATATATATATATATATAGGGTGGGGATTTATTGCAAACCCTTCCCACTTTGGAAAACCAAGTAAACCATTTGAAAGGTCATGAGGAGATCCACGTCGCCTATTGACTTTTTCCAAGGAAGGGTATGAATGTCATTTACTCCGTTGATTGCTTTATGCTTGTGAAAAAGAAACTGTGACATATCTAATCACTTTCTGGATTCTGACAGCTCACTTACACACTTTCTGCAACATTCTCTCTCTTACTTTTTTAATTCCCAAGACAGATTGGTTACATATGTAACTTTGTTAAATATATAACATAATTTTTCACTGCGAATTATATATGTAAATTCATCAGGATATGTATAACCAAAACATATAACTAAATAAATTTTATTAATTAATAAACAAACAATTACAATCAACAATAAACGTTACAAAATGTTTTATACGAATCGGCATTCTAAAAAATTATCAAAAGAATAAGCTAGCTAACAAAACAAATATAACAATCTAACAAAAATATATATATAAACCCTAATTATGCTTCAGATCTTGATAATAATCTTCATCTTTAACGCAAAATCCATTCACCTACGAAAAGAAAACAAGTCCATCACTTCCTGATGTTTATAATATAAGTGTTACATATGAAACCCAAGACACACATATGTAAACCAATAGTTACATATGTAAACCAACACTTAAAATATGTAAACAGTGAGTTACGTATGTAAACCAAGAGTTACATATTTAACACAATTAAATTTACAATTGTGTTTTGAAACAAAGACTTCTATATGTAACCCAGTAGTTACATATGTAAACTGTGAGTTACATATGTAAATCAATGGTTACATAATTAACAAAATTAAATTTACAATTGTGTTTTGAAACAAAAACTTCTATATGTAAACTAGTAGTTACATATGTAAACAACACTTAAAATATGTAAACAATGAGTTACATATGTAAACCAATGATTACATATTTAACACAATTAAATTTACAAATTGTGTTTTGAAACAAAAACTTATATATGTGAACCAGTAGTTACATATGTAAAACAACACTTAAAATATGTAAACAGTGAGTTACATATGTAAACCAAGAGTTACATATTTAATACGATTAAATTTACAATTGTGTTTTGAAACAACTATTCGTTTATGAACTCTTATTACAATCTTTGTCGCGTCGTTATGTTGTGTACTAGAAGTATTACATATGAAACCCAAGACCTTCATATATAAACCAATACTTACATATGTAAACCAACACTTAAAGTATGTAAACAACGAGTTACATATTTAACACAATTAAATTCACATTTTTGTTTTGAAACAACTATTTGTTTATGAACTCTTTTAGAATCTTTGTTGAGCCGTTATGCTGTGTACTATAAGTGTTACATGTGAAACCCAAAACTTACATATGTAAACCAATAGTTACATATATAAACCAACACTTAAAATATGTAAAACATGATTACATATGTAAACTAAGAATTACATATTTAAACCAAGAATTAAAATATGTAAAACAGTGAGCTACATATGTAAACCAATATTTACATATGTAACCTTTGAGTTATATATGTAACTCACTACAACATAAAAGCATAAAACAGACATACAAACATCAGAAAATATTGAAAACACATCAGAGTCAAACATATAAAGCTTACTCATGTAGAAAAAATAATCCATTTTAATAGATTACTCTATAGATTAATGTAATGGTTAACTAGGTATAATAAAAATTTTATTAAAAAAACCATGCATAAAAACGAGAACGAGAAAAGATATAACAAAAAAGAAAAGCTATAAGAAAATTAAAAATTTTGATATTAAAAGCCAAATAAAGATAAAAGAAAAATAATCATTTGAATATTAAAAGACTAAAAAAATACCGACAAAGCAAATTATCATCACACCTAACCCATTTTCCTTTTATTATTTTTCTTTTTTCATTTATTATTATCATCTTCTTCTTCATCCATATCAAACTAGATGGTGAAGAGGAACAAGTACCTTTGATTTTGAGTTTCAAACTAGATGGCGAAGCAAGACGGCGTGATGGCGACAAACTTGATGTTTGAGCTTGACGAATCGGACATCTGGAACGACGCCGCGACATCGGATGAACGAGCGGATATCGGAGAAAACTAGGGTGTCCGCGACACCTAGAAAGCCGGCGAACGAAGCCGTCTCTTTTACGAGCGACGGCAGATCTACGAGCGACGAGTTCCATGGTGGTTAGTGATGGTGGTGGGTTTCTCAGATCTTGAGTTCCATGGTGAAAGCTAAGAAATTTATTGTGGGTTTTGAAAGAAGTAAGAAATGTGGTGGTGGTGGTGGGTGAAAATGGCGGAAGGAAGTATGTGGTGGCGATGTGGTAGATGAAGATGCCATAGGGATGATCTTTAGGTGAGGGAAGAAGAAGATGAAAAATGAGATGAGGGTTTGACAATTTTGAAATGTGGAGGTGAGATAGTGTAGATGAAATGATGAGAGATCATGGGGAAGATGAAAGAGAGTGTTGATTTGATGGTGATGCAGATTTTAAAACCCTCATACCTAAAATGCCCTTTTCATTTAAAAGAAAGGAAAAATAATTAAAAGATTCAATTAAAAGAAAGAAAAAAAAATGCTGAATTAATCTCATCCATCAGATCTTGGTAATCAATGGCTACAAATTGGTTTTCATGGTTTTCCAAACTCAAGGTTGTTTTCATTTTATCCTTTCTCTCTCTCTCTCTCTCTCTCTCTCTCTCTCATATATATATATATATATATATATATATATATATATATATTTATGTATGTATATATGGAAGGGATCCCTTGAAAACCCACTTTTATCTTGAAAACCCTGAAAACTCTATAACAACCATTGATCTCATTCATCAATGGATGAGATTCTTTCTAGCTTTTTCTTTTTTCCTTTTGATTTATTTTGATGGTTAAGAAGTACAAAATGACATTGTGGTAATCTTACACCCATTTTCTCTCTCCACTTTTTTTTTTCAAATTTCAAGACTCCAATCATTGGGAAAATTGCATATTTCCCCTTATTTTGAGTTCTAATTGCATATTTACCCATTCCAAATAAAAAATTGCATATATCCCCTTTTCCTCTTAAATGACCATTTTATCCTTTCATATTTCATTAGGGTTTAATTAAAAACCCCACATACGGCTCTCTCGCTGTACAATCTTTCACGCCCATCTTTCATTTAGAAAACTCAAACGTTGCTCCTTGCTTCCTAATTGAAATTATCCATGCTTCTGAATCAATCGTAAACAAACAATGGTTGAAATCGTGAAAGATTGTACATTCATCTTCGAAAGCTAATTCGTATTGTGGTTCGTTTTCTGATTCGTATTGCGGTTCGAAAATCGTAAGCTCGCACGTGTCTCATTCATCTTCGAAATCGAAAGCTCGCTACTGGTACGTCGATTTCTAGTCTCTGATTCGTTTGTCGATAGATGGTAACAAAGTCTCTTAGCAGATGTGAAGCTCTCTATTTTCATAGCATATATGAAGTCCCGATGTTTATTTTTCCAGCTTTTTTTAATGAATTCAAAATCACCCGGTACATTTTTAAATACCACAACATTTATTTATATTTTCTAGTTTATCTTTCGAATGAAGTTTTCTTAAAATACCACAACATTTGTTTATATTTTCTAGTTTATCTTTTAAATGAATTCAAAAGTTGCAGAGATAGCCAGATAGGGATGTTGGAGAGATAGGAATATACGATGCTATACCAAAAGCATCACTGTATTCTTTAATATATGATACTGATTAAATATTTCTTTAAAAATATTCATATTAAATAATATAAATTGTGGCTTTTATTGAAGATGAAAAATGTTAATTTTGATGTTATTGATGTATCAATATGGAAGGACATAGCTAAGTACAAGATGAAATTGAAATACGAAGGTTACTCTCGTTTGAAGAAAAAATATGAAGAAAAATAAGCTAGTAGAAAAGCAAATAAAAGAAATAAATGAGTATATTTAAATTTATATGATTTGAAAAAAAAGGTATATATGCAATTTAGGAGATTTGAGTCATTAAGGGTAAAATAGTCATTTTATAATTTATATTTAATATAAAAAACAAAATTGGGTATATATGCAATTTTTAAAGTTTGTAGGGGGATATATGCAATTGAATTTTTAGCTTGGGTATATATGCAATTTCTAAACTTTGTAGGGGGATATATGCAATTGCCCCCTAAGGGTAAAAGTAATACATTCCCCATTTCCCCATTTCCCCAATCCATTTTTGGTGCCACCTCATCATTCCCCACCCTTCCCATTTTTCCCCAATTTGTGGAGTAATGGTTTCCCCACACCCCCATTTCCCCAAACACTTTTTTATAATAAAATAATTAAAATAAAATACTAATAAAAACAAATACATTTTATAAATAAAAATTAAATCCTAACATTACAAATAAAAAAAAAGTCCTAAAATTACTTATTCAATAATAAAAAAAAAGTCCTAAAATTACTTATTAAAAAAAAAAATCAGAAATTTTCGGGATCACTTTCGTCGTCTTCGTCTTCGTCGGATGAATTTTCTTCGGGGGGTGGAATGGTTTCCCAAACGCGATCGATGTGCTCGATCAAATCGGATCGTAAACTATGATGCATATCCTGGTTATGAATCTTCAAAAAGTTCGCGTCGATAATATGTTGTGGTATTGGGTCGTTTGATGCTTGAATATGATCCGGCTCGTACGGGCAAATGGCCTTCCCTTCATCCTCCCTTATCATATTATGCAAGATCATACAAGCATATATGATGTTAGTGATCTTAGCTATGTGTCTAGACCTCGCCGGGCTTTCGATGATCTTCCATTTCTTCTTCAGACATGCGAACGCTCTCTCAACATCTTTTCGTGCCCCTTCTTGTGCTGTAGCATATCTTCTACGTTTTTCTGTTGTTGGAGCCGTTAGAGTTTTTACAAACACGGAATATTCTGGATATATGCCATCCGCAAGATAATATCCGTGTTCGTATTCGGTTCCATTGACTTCAAATGAACACTCGGGGTCCTCGCCATTAAGTTGGCGGTTCAACAAGGTTGATTGTTGAAGGACATTTAAATCGTTGTTGGAGCCGGCGACTCCAAAATAAGCATGCCAAAACCACAAGTCTTGAGATGCAACGGCCTCGAGCATAATGGTTGGCCTTGCATGGTCACCACGGTGGAATTGGCCACGCCATGCGTTAGGACAAGATGTCCATTCCCAATGCATGCAATCGATACTACCGATCATGCCGGGGAAACCGTGTTTCGCTTCATGAAATTCATAGAGGTGTGTAACATCACTCCATGATGGTCGACGCATATACTTTTCATGATACATAGCACGAACATATTTGCAAAATTTATAAAGACATTGTCGTGCGGTTTTTTCTCCGATGTGCAAATACTCGTCAAACGCATCGGAAGTAATGCCGTATGCAAGTTGTCTAATAGCGGCAACACATTTTTGCAACGGGCTTAACCCCATCCTACCCCTTGCATCCCACCTTAGTTGAAAATATTTATAATTTGTTTCTAAGTCGTTGACAATACGTAAAAAAAGACGCTTATTCATACGGAAACGACGTTTAAACTTATCTTCGAATAGAGCACCTTCCGCAAAATAGTTGTTAAAGAGCCGATCGTGAGCCTCTTGACGTTCTCTTTTAATCGTCTTGCGTGTTCGAATTGGCTTTGAACTCTCGGCTTCTTCTTCTCGAGCTATCTCGAACATCATTTTCCCAAAAAAAGCGGCATCTTCATCGGACGATTCATCGGATGTGAAAGTCATTTTTAAAAATGAAGGGTGGTAGTGTTTAAAAAATGAGAGAGTGAGTAGTTAAAAAGTGTGAGGAAAGGGTTGGAATGAGTGGGTATTTATAGGGTTAAAAATAGTATTTTTTGAAAAAAAAAATTTTTTTTTTTAAAAAAAATCAATATAGCCGTTTGGGGGGGGGGGGGGGCCACCGCCAACGGCTCTCTCCCCACACCCATTTCTTCTCGGCGTCGGTACCCCAGCCCCACTCCCGATCGGTGATCCCGACCACCACGCAGTGGTGTTCCCGAGACCACCGAAGCCACCGAACACCCCCGACCCCCCCTCTCCCGATCCCATTACTTTCACCCTAATCATTATCCCATTTCCTACTTTTTAATTTCTCTTTCCTACTTTTTTTCAAATTCCAAAACTCCAATCATTATCCCATTTTCTCTCTCCACTTTTTTTTTTACAAATTCCAAGACTCCAATCATTATCCCATTTCCTACATATGTAATATCATTAGAAAATTATTTTTATAAGAAGTACATATGTAACTAACTAGAGATCGACCGCGCGTTGCTGCGGTAATCTAAAAAAATATCTGAAAAAGTAAATAAAATAGATAAAATATAGATTTATAAGGGTTATATAACTTTTCTATAAACACATCTCTCATAAATTCAAGATGTTATATTCCATATTTTTAACCTTAAATTTTTCATGTCAACGCACTTAATATCTGTATTACATCCCATATTTAATGTCAACGTGTCGTTTCAAATAAAGCTCTCCGTATCCAATTACTTTCAGTATAAAATATTTTTTTTGGTTAAAATAGCCTATGTATTGACCATTTATTTGGTTCGTGGAATATATAGGAAAATAGTGAACATAGGTTCATAAGTGTATTAACCACTTTTTAGAGTTTCATTTAACGCTTATTCCATGTTTTAAATTTTAGATGTTAAATTCCATATCTTTAACTTTCCACAGACTCTTCTTTAGCAGCAGCTAACACCAGGTGTTGTTTGGAATAAAACTTTTTGTATCCAAACACTTTAAGGATCAAATATATATAATTTTTGTGTGTGTGTAAAATAGCCTATGTATTGACCATTTCCTTGATTCGTGTAAAATATGTGCTACCTAGTACACCTAAAAACTTATATAAAAAAATAAGGCTATGTTGTTATGAAAACAATACGGACCAAATTTAAAGTGGGATCGTTCGAACCCGCGCCAAACTAAAACAAAGACCCTGCAAATAAAAAAAGTAACTACTTTGACGACATCATGAAAGTTAACGTTCTAGGAGAACATATATATATATATATATATATATATATATATATATATATATATATATATATATATAGTGAAAAGTTCATTGTAGACACCCCCATAAGTGTAGACAGGTAGACACCATTTTTCACCATTAGATCTCTTGATCTAATGGTTGTGATTAATTTTCTTTTTTCTTTTATTCTTTTTTCTCATTAATTAGAAACTTTCACATGTGAAAAAGAGCTATTTCACATGCGAAAGTGTCTACAATGAACCTCACCCTATATATATATATATATATATATATATATATATATATATATATATATATATATATAATGAAATTACAGGTGTATGAGAGACACAAGTTGTCTATTATATGTATATAGAATAATTGTATGGCAATGCCACATATATTTAGAAAAAGACTCATATGCCAAACGTGCAACTTATAAAGTAACCACTTCGACGACATCATGAAAGTTAACGTTATAGGAGAACTTACATATATAAACATATATAAAATGAATCTACAGGTGTATAAGAGACACAAGTTGTCTATTATTATATGTATATAGAATTATTGTATGGCAATGCCACATATATTTAGAAAAAGATTCATATGCCAAATGTGCAATGTTTTACTTTTTTATAAATATTATACATGAACATAAAAAAAATATCACGGTAACGTTTTACCCAGAAAAAAAATTAACATGTTTAAAAGCAAACAATAATATTAATAGTTGATAGTAAATAATTAAATGAAAAACATAAAAAAGAGGAGTTAATATTAATATGAAATAATAAAATGAAAAAAGGAAAAAAAAAAGAAGTAAAAGAATGTTGTTTGAAAGAATTGAACTTAGGTTTTGAGTTAAGGGTGCAAGAGACTAAACCAATTGGGCTACAATGGGTCTTGCCAAATATTTCTCACTTTTAGTATATATAATAGATCTGATTTTCTTTAGAAAAGGACAAAAAATGGCACAATTCCATAGGTAAGCTTTCAGATTGTATATATATACAATATGTACAACAGAAAATTAAACTAAGTTATAAAGCTTGTTAATTCCAACCCTATCTATAAAATTATCGATCTTTGACTTAAAAGTCAAAATCACTTTTAGAGATCAAAACATACGTCTACACCTTGGAGCTAAACCCTGAATTTCACCTCAGTATAAATCAAATGTGCTAAACACTTGGGTCAACTCATTACACAATAGTAACAAATCACAACAAAATTTGGTAAACAATTTACCAAGAGTAACAATATAATAATGATGTGCACACAATGGAGTAAAAGTTGCCATTTCATCTCTTAAAAAACCAAAACCCCACTGTAACTATCGAAAGCTAGTGTACACGCATAGTAAAATGACAATAAAACTTAAGTTATTAAGTATTGGCACAAAAAACAGCAACAATTAACAAAATCCAATTGTTCACTCTTCCAAATAACATGAACATGCTAACCAAGATGTGCCTTTGGTACACGAGAATCAGGTTACCCTTTTGTAAAGAAATTTAGCAATATCTTCAATTTGACTACTATGATTAAATTATCAAGAATGAAGATCCTTCAATTTGTGTACACCTAAAGATTCCCCTTGTACCTCCACAACACTATCGTCAGGTAAAGAAAAAACATGTTGATTCTCTACATGAGCACATTAGACCCAAGCATGCATAAAGAATACTGATTCAATTGCAGAATCAGGGGGAAAAAATATGAGATCCAATTTGTTCTTGCCAACAAAACAATAAATGAACAAATAATTAGGAATACTTTTTTCTACTTTTTTTATGACCCAAGATGACAAAATAATTAGGGCGATACCTTTGTATTTATATGGTTAACAGTTAATCCATCACATTGCTTGAAACTCTCACATGTTTCACATTTGGGCAGTGGTATAAGGCTAGCAAATTCATTCATCACTTGAGCTTTATCTGCTTTGCATTGCTCATTAGCTGCAGCGGTTATTCACAATCACATGATTGCTTTCAAAACATATATCAAAGCACCTACTTGAAGAGAATTACTTCCAGAACCAGCACATTCACAATATCATGTTGCTTGTTTCGATTTGCAGGAGCTTGCTTCTATTCCCACCCCACCTTGACCGGTCTGAAAGCAATATTTTGCAACTCCAATTATCAAATAACCATAAACCAATAACTTGATGTGCGTAACCTTTTCAAATAATACATGCAAATCTCAAAGCCCTTTTCGCTACATTCGTCATAAAATATATAACCAGGATGAGTAAAGAACTAAAAACCAAAACGCAATGATCCAAAGTTCCAAACAGTTTATCCTAAATTATTGCACGCAAATACCACCATCAAGGCAAGTTCATTGAGACAGTCACGAAAAAACAAAGCTTGTAGCAAGAGAATAGCCATTTAGGATGTCAAGTTTAAACTATTTATCAATATTCTCATAGGTCTTTAAGTTAAGGAAATGTACGTTAAACTCTGTTGCAAACAAACAAACAAATAAAACTGAAATACGAAATCAGACACAAAGAAATTAAATTAAACAAACCAAATGTTGATGAGGGAGCAGATTCTAAAAGCTTCATTTGAGTTAAGCTCTTTATTTGTACTTGTAATCCAATATTTTCCAGCAATTATCCTAATTCTCTAAAATGAAATAAAATGTAAACAAAATCAATACACGGCTACACACATATGAAACTATAGCCAAGACTGTTATAATCTTATATACAAGTATAAATCATAAGTTCATAAAATGGAAACAAAGTCAATCCACGCATATCAACTATAGCCAA